>PVJN01023337.1:0-32410 GCA_004026805.1 Lasiurus borealis | reverse complement strand
AGTTGGGGGGGAACAAGGGCTGCAGGGGAGCACAGTTTGGGGGGCACAACACCTGCAGGGGAGGGCAGTTTGGGTGACCAGGCCTTCAGGGGAATTACAGGCAATCAGGCTGGCAGGGGAGCAGTTAGTCATCAATTAGGTTGGCAGGGGATAGGTTAGGGGGTGATCAGGCTGGTAGGCAGAAGTGGTTAGGAGCAATAAGGATGATAGGTAGGTGAGCAGTTGTGAGCCAGCAGTCCTGGATTGTGAGAGGGATGTATGACTGCCCCGTTTAGGCCTGACCCTGGTAGGGGGTCCCAGATTGGAGAGGATGCAGGCTGGGCTGAGGGACACAGTACCTCCTTGCATGAATTTCATGTACCAGGCCTCTAGTATTAAATAAGTTTCATGAATATGAGAAAAATAAAAATACCAGGTAACATTTTGATATGTTAGTAAAACTATACATGAGGCCCAATACATGAAATTTGTGCAAGAGTAGGTCCTCCTTCCCCCAGCTGCCAGCACCAGTTTCCCTCCGGCACCCTGGACCCAGGCTCCCCTCCAACTGCTGGCAGGCACCTGGGACCCAGGCTTCCCTGGAGCCTCGGCTTCACCCAGGAAGGACAGAAGGATATCCAGTCCAATTAGCATATTATGCTTTTATTATTATAAATAAGGGTAGTCAGAAGAAATAAGAACTCTAGCCCTAACTGGTTTGGCTCGGTGGATAAGTATAGGTACACGGAGTGAAGGGTTCTAGTTAAATTCTAGACAGGGGCATGTAACTGGGTTGAAGGCTCAATACCTGCCTCCAATCAGGGTATGTGCAAGAGGCAAGCAATCAATGTGCTCATCTCACATCAGTGTTTTTATTTCTCTCTCTCTTCCCCTCTCTTCTAATCTCTCTAAAAAAATAATGGAAAAGTATCCTCAGGGGAAGATTAATAACAACAAAATAAATAGAGATTCCAGTTTCAATCAACAATGCAGTAGCTGGAGCAGAGGATTATGAATATGAGATTTAAAAAAGTGAAAGACTAAGTGAACAAATATACAACTTCCCATACCTCCAGTTCCTCCTACTGCTAATGTAGCATTCCCAAGTGTATATTTTGTCTAATATGACTGAAGTACAATTGATGTATTATATATACAACGGCATTTGGAAGGTCATGCAAGACCACTTATATTTGAATATTTAGAGGCTTTACTGCTCACTGGTTATATGTCATGAGAAACCTCAACCTCTTTGGATAGCAGTGTGGAACTCTACAATGAATATCATCATGATTTCTTTAATGATATATACTATTGCCTAGTCTTCTGATTTTAATACACACTGCTTCTCTGCAATATATGTTTATGAGATAATAAGAGACTATAAAATTTATATTAATAGTATCTAACTCAATTATAATTTCTATCTTTGAAAAAAATTATCAGAACATTCAAGAGAAAAATTATTCTTGTATTTTTTTAGAAATTTTTGTCTTTGAAAAAAGTATCATAACATATGAGAGAAGAAAAAAATAATCCTACTGCATTTTGGATTTTAACTAATGATAATTGCCCTGTTTTAAACTCTCACACATTTATTATAGAAATTGAGAATATAGGGGAAAATATAAATAATATATAAAATAATCTGTATTGCCACTCTCTGATGGTATCTATAACTAGCATTTTTTAATTTCCATCCAGTTTCTCATATATATTGTATTTTACATATTTGAATTATACAGAATATATAATTTTATACCATTATAGCCTTTATAATATATTCTAAACATGCATCAATGAATATTTTAATGGAAATATTACATTAAGTTATATGATCAATCCATAATAAATTAATATTTTTCCCAATATGAACTATTAGCTTTGTTTCCAATGTACCCCTATTATAAAAATATTTCAGTGGACACACTTATACATGATCTATATGTGAATCCTTGCTAATTTTCCCATAATAAATTTATAGAATAGCAGTTACATTGTTAAAGTGTATAGATTTACCATTGAAGTGAAAAGGGGTCCATTCATCTATTTTCTAGGCAAACATTTTGGGTGAATGCTGTAATTTTTACATTTAAAGACTGCAACAGAAAATCCTCTTGCAAATCACTAATTTATTTTCATGTGCTAATGAAGAAATAAAGAAAATTAATCAAAACTCTTATAATTTACAGTTATTATTCTATTGTTTATTTATTGTTGGTTCTAGAGGAAAAGAGAAATACAGTTTGAGAAAGGGACTCAATTTCAAGTTATATCACATAACAAAATTGCCTAATACTTACTTAGGGAAAACAGAGCAAGACAGTATGAAACATAAATGGAGTTAAGTGAAATCCAACCAGGTTGTAAAAAGTTAAACATAAGGGAATAAAATGTGGAGAATTCACTCATATCACAGAAATGCTTTGAAATATTCCCAACCAGAGAGTTGAAAATGATGTTCCACTGTGTAAACCACCACCTGCAAGTGCAAGCTCTATCCAGTAAGTTAACAAATATGTGTCTCCAGGTATCTATCCCTATGCAACATGTAACAAATCAATGGAATAGCCCTCATCCAACAAAATAGCTATCATCAAAATCTGGTTGAACCTATAGAATGATATACACTGGGATATTTCCAAACTGGCAGTACAGAAAATGACAGGGAATACATCACGGACAGGATGCAAAAAGCAATAAAGAACAAATAAGAAGAAATAAAAACCCAGAATTGGAAGAAAATTCTTACAAAATGAGAATATCTATTTGAACTGAAAGCAATAAACCTTTTCAGCCATGTTCCCAGAGTCTTACAAAATCATTAAGCATGATACTGCCATCAACACTAGCAATAACATATATAAATGACAAGAGATTATAGGTGTATTAGCTTATTTGGTTCTTACCATCACCCTCTCTTCTATACAGCCACGAACTTCTAGGGCTTTTCCACTTAAAATACTGAAATTTACAGAAACCAAATTACCTGGCCATGATGATAGCTAGCAAAAGCACAACTAGAATTTAAACCCAGCTATTATAACAACAGAAATAATGTCATCATATATGCCAATTTCTAAAAACAACAAAAACATACATAAATACTTTAAAAATAATAATAAAATTGGCAAAATCACTAAAATCTATATAGTTGAGCCAAACATTTGGAGAAAGCATGTGACTACGCACATTATTTATTTTCTGGACTTCAATAAAACTGGAGATTTCGGGCAAAATGCCAAGAGGAGACCCTGTTTCAGATAGAAATTTCTGTAATTGAGAGTAAAATCTTTACACTATTCTTGAGAACAAACACAATCTTTGTTCTTTCCTGTGGACATTCATGAATCATTGACTTTCCTTCCCCAGTGTGCGAGCAGCCGCTGCTCTGGTACACACATAAGGCTTGAACAAACCAACGGATGCAAAAAAGGAATGAAAACAAACTATGTAACTCTACCAGGTAGAGTAAAAAAAAAATTACAATACAAAAAAAAGTATCAGTCCCAATGGACCCATGGGCCTTCATATTCCAGTCAAGTGTGGATAGCTGTTATGATAATAAGCAAATGAAAAATGCACACTCATGCATCTCCCCTGCTCTCACTACATGGGTTGAACATTGTTATGCACTCAGCCTTATCCCGGCTCTCCTCCATCCTCACATTTCTTTGTTATTGTTTGGCTATACCAATTTCAGTTCATGCAAATTTGCCTAATTAAGCTAACTAAAAGTCATAACATACCCACTCCCTCTTCCAATGAAAGGGACTATCACACAGAGAGAAGCCACTAAGAAAAATAAACAGCAACTCCAATTGCAAAAAAGTACGGACAGTCCTCAAGGTCTTTAATACATTACGCAATGTGAAGCAAGAAGATCTTTAACAAAACTAATTTTACCATTGGCTAATTGGTATAAATAAGAGTTAAATCCCTAAGGCCTCTGGTCCTATTATAATAAAATCCGAGGCCCGGTGCACAAAAACTCATGCACTGGGGGAGGCCCCTCAGCCTGCCCTTCCCCTTCTCACAGTCTGGGAGCCCTCAGGGATGGCCTACTGATGACTTAAGTCCACTCCCCCGAGCCCAATCCCAAGGAGCAGGCCTAAGCTGCAGTCTAGCCTCCCTCTGTGGAAGGCAACCATGCCTATTAAGGGAAGGCGATGCCCCCATCACCCTGCCACTGTTGCTGCCTCTGGCCTTCCCTCTATGGGAGGCGACCAGGCTGATCAGGGGAATGTGCCGCCCCCTGCACCTTTATGCTGCTGTCGCTGCTGGTCACCTCGGCCTGTGCAGCCGCTGCAGCTTTTCTAGACGCATGTCCAGAAGGACATCCAGAAAACATTTGGTCTATTTGGCCTAATTAAGATATTGCCCTTTTATTAGTGTACTACAGGCCTGGTGCATGAAATTCATGCAGGGGTGGGGGTGTTGTCTCTCAGCCTGGCCTGCACTGTCTTCATTCCAAAACCCCTTGAAGGATGCCCCACTATCCCACAGAGATTGGGCTAAAACTGGCAGTCGGACATCCTTCTCTCAATCTGAGACCGCTGGCTCCTAACTGCTCACCTGCCTGCCTTTCTGATTGCCCCTAACCACTTTGCCTGCCTGCCTGATCACCCCCAACCGCCTCCTCCTGCCTGCCTGATTGTCCCTAACTTCTGCCTGCCTGCCTCATGCCCCTAACTGGTCCCTGCCCGCCTGATCGCCCCTAACTGCTCTACCCTGCCAGCCTGATGGACTATAACCAATCTGCCTCTGCCCCCTCAACCATGGCTTTGTCTGGAAGGACATCCAGAAGATGACCAGTTTATCCAGTCTAATTAGCATATCACCCTTTTATTAGTATAGAAGATAACATCGAATGAAATGATGCTATTTGAGAAACTATTCTACTTTGTGACTTTACACCTAAGTGTCTCAAAATAATGTGCCATTCTTCATTTTAAAAGAGTATAGAATTTTTTTCAATAGGTTAATGTAATCTGGAAGTAAAAGATCACAGATTCTGAACTTCTTTATCCACATGATTAGATAAACTATTAAACTAGAAAACTAGTCAATATTTTTCAATCATTCAAACCTGCCTTGTTATATCTTCTAGTTGTAATATCAGATTCATCTCTTATGCACCTTAATCATAACACAAAATTTGCCAACCTCTTTGAACTAAGTAAACAGAGTAGTTCACTTCAGATACTTTTCAGAAACAATATATGTCATTCAAGATGATTACATTATAGAGATTATTTGCAATAGATATCCAGTCTCAAGCCCCTAGAATAGAAAGATATGGTCAATTCCCAGCTACAAAATTTCATCTAGGCTTTCTTAAAATGTAAACACCATTTGCATCCTTGAAGAGTGAGACCTTATATATTTATATGGTCAGAAGCTATTTATAAAAAATAAAAGTTTCTAAGATTTAAAATATTTAAATTTTGTACAGTTATCTCAGCTTGCCTAACGAAAGACAACAAAAGCAAATATATAGATGAATATCATTGAATAATTTTAAGATATGCCTCTCTGAGACCTTTAACTTGACAAAACTTCCTTTAGAAAATGAAATCAAATCAAGCTATTTGAATATCATGGAATATTCACTCTCCTCTTGAGTGCTGGATCCTGGCAAGAACCACTTAGAGAGTTTGCAAACAGCATGAGGATGTAGTGCAACTTTTGGCTCATATTATGTACTCAAGAGGCACAAATAATTTGAATTAGCTGTGTAAGAGAAAAAGATGCAGTCAATCAAAGCCGAAGGAAGTAGAAACCTGGTTATTCCATCACAAACATGGCAAAATGTGCTCCCCACACTTTCATCACCCATTTACATTATGATGTGATTTCTAGTACATTCTTTGGGTATCTGTGCAGACCCCACAGCTCAGTGCAGTGTAAATTTTCAATTTGCTGTGGTGGAAGAAGGGAACACAATACGTTTGGGATAAATAAAATGTGGTCTCATAAGATAAAGAAAGGTCAGGTCATTTAATTTAGGAAGCATAAAATATGGTGCCAATCCTTGGTGAAGGAACAGAGAAAAAAGGAAATCGGTAGCATTTTGCTGAAACCTCAGTTTACACTTTTTGCCAAAGCTGATTGATTATTAGGACCTTATAATCAATATTAAAATGAAATGATCATACATAATATTAACCTTTTGATGGTTAATGTTTATAATTGATTTTCTTTGCTCTATTTGTTTATTTTTGTATGTGAAATAATGCATATATTTTACTCTTGCTTAATTAATTAATTTTAAAAATTTGCTTGATTTATTTGGATTTTGTATATTTATGAACACTTAAGAAAATAGAGGGAAAATATTGTCATGGGTTAATGAAATCACTTATAAACAATTGAATTTTCAAATGCATGCACATATTAATTACCACTGCAATTGTTAGTTAAGCCATCCACATTTAAAATGTTTGACTAAACTACTTTAATACCAAGGATAAGGAAAAACATCAATTACTTCACAACAGAGAAACATGGGATGGCACTACTCAGAAATATTTTTTATATTCCTTTGTTTTTTTAATGCACTGAAAAAGTACTAAAACTAGCAAATAAAAAAAGGACAAACATATATGTGAATTGAACAATGCAAAGCTGAACAAGATGTAACAATAAAAGTTTATATATGGCCCTAGCTGGTTTTGCTCAGTGGATAGAGCATTGGCCTAAAGACTGAAGGGTCTCAGGTTCTATTTCAGTCAAGGGCACATGCCCATGTTGTGGGTTTGATTCCCAGTAGGGGGCATTCAAGAAGCAGCCAATCAACGATTCTCTCTCATCACTGATGTTTCTATCTTTCTCTCCCTCTCCCTTCCTCTCTGAAATCAATATATATATTTAAAAAGTTTATATATGCCAAAAATTAAATATTTTTATATAAAAATAACAACATAAAGCATGCTTTTCTTCTTTTAGATGAAAAATAACAGTTTTTATATTGCTACAGAAAAATTAGAATCATGACTGGTTTTTAGGAGTTTCTAAAGAAAACACTTAACATTTAAATAACATTATTTTTAAATTGAGTTCAGTGTATATCACTTCATCTCTAACCCTCTCCCAGTACTAACTTCATGCCAATACTAATTCAGCTCTTAAATAAGGAACTTTAAGATCTAATTCAGCCCTGGGTAGCTCAATTGGTTAGAGCACGGTTCCAATATACATAAGTTGTGGGTTCAATCCCCTGGTCAGGGCACATGCAAGAATCGACCAATAAACTCATAAAATAAGTAGAACAACAAATTAATGTTTTTCACTCTGCCAAGATCTGATCCAGCAGTTCTGAAACCTGGCTGCCATATAGAAACACTTGGAGATCAAGTTAAATGCTTAGTCCCCACATCAGCCGATTATACCAGAATCTCTGGTGATGGGCTTAGAAATCAGTATTTTTAAATAGTTCCCCAGGTGAAGGTAATGGGTTGAGAACAGTGATGTAGTAACAAACATTCATTTTCTAGAAGAGAAAACACACCTAAACAAACATAGAGCTCCTTGAAGTACTAGTAGGTCTTTAAGAAGCCGTATCAGGTTGCTTACACAGGGTCTTCTGATTCCAGACACATTGTTAAGTGTGGAACCTGCCTTTACTCCTTCTCACTGCGCTTTGACACACTGTCTCAATTCTAATTATTGACTTTAATAAAGCCAAATATAGCATCTCCGTTTCTACTTCACTTACTATTCCTCTGATATGTTTTGAAAATAAAACAGTTCTCTCCAGATTTTGGAATAAACCTGATGTATTTGTCAGAGATCCCTGGAGAAACAGAAGCAATAAGGTGTGAATGTGTGAATGTGTGTGTGTATGTGTGTGCGCGCGTGTGCGTGCATTTGTGTGCGTGTGAGATATATGCATACATATGTGTCGTATTTCTTAAAGAGACTTAAATGATGAAGAAAAAAACAACCTTTTATACACTAAGTACCATGAAATAATTCCCAATATAAATACTATCATTAATTTTATTCTCTTCCTTTATCATCAGATGCTTCCTAAGCTTATTTGCTGTAGTCAAGACTGTAGCTTCCATCTATAACTAGCCAATTTGTTTCTATTACTTTGAGCCATAAAGCATCAGATGCAGAACTTCAGAGAAGCAGGTTGATATTCAATGAAGCAGCAAGTGTCAAAGGGGCAATAGCCATGGTTGTTGAAGACCCAGGCCCGACTAGCCAAGGAACACGTAGGACGAAATATTTCAGTGGTTTTCCTACAGGTTTCACTCTGTATTCTTCTGGGGAACTTTGAAAACTTGCTGATACCTGACCCCACTGCTGAGAGATGTAAGGTGGGGCACAGTACTCATGTTTTAAAACCTCTCCAAGGGTCCGTTATATATAGCCAGAGTGGAGAACCCCTGGCGCAGATGGGTTTGAAAAATCCGAAGGTCATGAAGGTGGCCAAATTTCCCCATGATAACAAAATCTAAAGAACTTCTCTCACTTCCTCATACACTTCTAACTCCCCTTTCTGACCTCCCATCCCCTTAGAGTTACCCAAAGGTTGTTCCTATTAATTTTAAACTTATTTTAACTCTGTAAATAAATAACAAAGAAACATAGAGATTTGAAGTTAGGTTAGTACTATTACTTGCAATGAATTCTCTAACTCACAGAGTGGCTTTCATCAGAGGTAAAGTGATATTTGGGACTTTGATCCTTCTCTCATGTTTTATTTAATTTATCTTTATATTAAATTCTTCACAGTTTAGGTGCCAAATATATCATACATTGTTCCTCAGAAGTGAGAAAAATATAAGAAACATGATGACAAATTGAAAATCTTCTTCCTTTTTCTCTCAACTACTCAAATACAAAATGGCTTTTTTTTTCCAGTCTATGATATTAATAATAATGAAAGCAAAAGCACACACACATGTTAGGTTTGATGGAGCAATTGAGTTGATACTCTTCCCTTGGGAAATGACTTTTCAGGTCATTTCACTATGGACATTCCCTTTGCTGAAGACCACATTCACTTGTGGTGACTACATTCCATTCTCTCCCCTTTAGGTATTCATAAAGAAGTTTCCGCCCAGAAAATTTCCACCAAAAGTCCTTTAAAATCTGGGATCAGGCCTAAACTGACAATCAGATATCCCCGGAGGAGTCTTGGAGTGGAGAGGGTGCAGGTTGGGCAGAGGGGACCAACCCTTCCCATCCCCATGCACGAATTTCATGCACCAAGCCCCTAGTAGAACTATAAAAAAGATGCTGACTGAAGGATAAATCACTGCCAAGTAAACCAACCCAGCATATTGGCCAGAACTAATGACTCTCACCTGAGCAAACAGCAATCCAGCCTGACCACAAGGGGCACGAATCAGTGGGAGGCCAGCAATGCCTAATGAAGCTGCCTACTGGGCAAGGCAAAATGCAGTTGCTCTGTAAACAACATATTTGATCATTCATACTGGCCCCTGTTGCCGGTTTCTCCCAGGTCCCTGACTGCAGATGAATAATTGATAAGTAGTAAATGGGAGACACAAAAGCAAACACAATTCTCATGACAGTTGAGACATCCCTACTTTGATTCACTATGAGAAGCTCAAACTCATAAGCAGAGAGCCACATAAAGAGCTCAGACTCTAGGTTGCCTCTTACCACCATCCCCAAGGGATGACTCATTACTTAAATAAATTTTGAATTTGAATTCTGTCCAGGAGACTAGTCACTCTTCTTTAGCCAGAGCCTCCACCACTAATTATAGGCTTATATTCAAAGCTTTATTCACTTTATAGGCTTGTTCCTGAAGGCATTTACATTTGTTAACTTCTGTGACTAACCTGTAAACTACAGGAGGGCATGGGCTCTGAAGGCATTTACATTTGTTAACTTCTGTGACTAACCTGTAAACTACCAGAGGGCATGGGCTATGTCAATTTCATTCACTAGTGTGTATTTCGTACATGCCAGAATGCCTTACACACTGTAGACTATCATTATTATTTGATAAAGCAAAGAGTATATAAATTGGTAAATGATAGCCATGTATTCAGATGTTCAGAATGGGCATCAGAGAAATAAAAATCCGTACATGCCTACCTTGATCATCTTTATATCCCTTCAAAAATGACCATTAATTGGTCCCATTAACTCTGGCAAACCGGTGCAAATTAAATCAAGCTATTTAAATGCTATGCTACCAAGTTACAGATCTCAGTTTCTCAGTCCTGGAGGTAAAGGTTATGAAGAGATTGAAGACCATTATTTTTGCACTCAGCAGATAAGATATTGCTTCTAAAAACTAACAACATATAGGTGCACTGGCACTTGTCATATCCTTTTTAATGATAATCTGTCTGAGAGAGGGAGAGAGAAAATAGGAAAAGGGAATCCTCAACAGCTGAGCTAAACAAAGCTCAGACAAACTCCTTTCATTCATATACAATCTGACAGCCTTATTTATGAGTGGCTCCAGAACTGAGTGTGAAATCAAGAGAGGTTACTGTCATCAACTTTTCTCTGAATAGGCTAGCCTCGTGGTCAGCAAACTGCATCTCCTGAGCCACATGCGGCTCTTTGGCCCCTTGAGTGTGGCTTTTCTACAAAATACCAAGGCCTGGGCAAGTCTATTTTGAAGAAGTGGCATTAGGAGAAGATTAAGTTTTTAAAAATTGGTTCTCAAAAGGAATTTCAATCAGTGTACTGTTGATATTTGGCTCTGTTGACTAATGAGTTTACTGACCACTGGGCCAGCCTATGAATTTTTGGCACCTAGCTCAATGGCCTTTGAACAGGTACTTGGAGACAACACATTTTCATGGCATCCTTTATGCTCTTTTGAAACCTTTCTATTGCTTAAAAACACATCATGCTTCTTAATCTCAATAGTGTATGTGATCTAGAACCTTCATCTGTAAAACTGAGAAAACGTACACTGCTGGGTGAATACAAAATGACTGCTTCTTTCTAATACCTGTGGTAGGAGCATGGTGATACTAGTAACTGTGCAACACAACTTCTTCCTTCTCCCAACATAATTATGGCTCTCTAGAGTTCAGCATCTGTGCTACCAGATGTTACTGTCAGAGATGTGAGCAATGGGTTTGAGCAGTGCACAAACCTGGCCAGCTTCCAAGAGCCTTTGTCTGAATACTTCAGCAGAAGCAGGTGCCTTTCTGGAGTCCAATATTTGAAGTTCCATAACATACTAATCCATTTCCATGAGGAAGACATGGTTTTCTCTGATGATAGATTGAATCTGGTCAACTTCAAGCCATTACTTTGGTGCTACTGATGGATGGTTTATGATTTTTTTTTTTAATGGAGGAAATAAAAATTCAAATATTTAATTTCACTAATAGAAAAAAAAGGACCATATTTATAAGCCAAAACATGCAATAATTTTTCCTCAAATAAATGACATCCTGCTGTCATGGCAACTAACCATATGGCTTTCTAAGAATAGGGAAAATATTATTTTAGAAAAACATGCAAAGTTGATGTTAATTTAGGTGGTCTAAAAGGAGAGGGTTAGTTCCTTATGTAATAAATGTAGATTGGGAGATATAGTGAGTTTTAATAAAGTATTTCATAAAATTAAATGTAGTTCTTAAATTTTGAGACTACCTTTACTTTTTATATTTAAAATAGGCTTCAGTTTCTGAAATAATGATGGTAAATCATAATTTCATTGTTTTTGTCTTTATATAAATTAAAAGTTGATAACCATAATATTTTTGCAGAAATTATTTGTAAAACATCTTTCATTAAGATTTAAAGACAAGTTTACTTTCCTTAACTCCAAATTTACTTTAGAAAATATTAGTTGACATTTTCCTAAACAATGTCACACTGAAAATCAGTGTTCTTACCTAATAAGATCTGCTAAAATACAGACAATTTGGGAACTATATCAAAAATGAAGCCACTTGCTTTATGTGCCTTTTTGTGTGTGGATGTGTGATTCACTTCAGATCTTGGAAGAAGAGCTTCTATCTATATGATGCCATTAAATCATGATTTAATTTAGTAAAGAGATAGAAAAAAAATGTTCTTTTTGTAAAAGGAAAGAAATCAAACTATCACTTTGCATACAAAAAGCAAAATAGTTAAGTAATTGGTTTCCTTACTACTATTTTCTTATCAAGTCCTTACAAAGAAACATACACACATAATGAAGGAAAATAGTAGCTTTGAATCTTTTTCATTATTTTTCTATTCAGTTCATGTGATTGAAGTCATTATTGTTCAGAATCTACTGCATTCAGCATGCTGTTAGGAGTACATGTAGTATGCCCTATTTTGTAAGGAAAGATAAGTAAAACTCTGAATCTCATTTCATTTCTGATTTATGCATAGTTTTCTTCTGAATTCTCTCACAACTAATTATTTTAGCTTGTCAGTTACTGTATTAGTAAGTCCCACCAGAGGGCAGACAGGGGAAAGCACAGACTAAAAGCTCCAATAGGCACAATACTGATATGTATTCAGAAAATGAATGTTTTCCTATCAAAGTTGTGGGAGGCATATCTGAGACCATTTTACATTGTTTTTCATAGTCTTTTATCTCTGGTTAAACCACAGGCTCTCTTTATTTTCTAATAATATCTAAAATAAATTTTAATGGAACTGAGTTTCTTTTGCATGAAGATTATTTAACATGACTCGATCCTTTGAGTAAAAAGGCAAAACCCCCTGCTATACATAAACACCCTGGAAGCAGAGCATATCAAACCATTAAATGCTTAGATCAAACTTAGTTCCAGCTTGACTAGATTCTGACACTTATGAGGGGATCAGGATAAAAATTCAGGGAAACAGGATAAAAATTCTCAGTATTGTATTATCAGATCAGTATTTATCATCACATCTGTTATTCACCCTGGGTACCCACGTCTTTAAATACCATAGTGGCTTTGTCTATACTTTCTTATCAAATGCATACATTTATACATTACAATAAATATGCAATATTAGAATAGTTCATGTTGGATATCTTTATTACTCCTACTGCTACTTCTAGTTCACGAGTCATCTGGAATCTGGATCACCTCTCTCTCTCCCTCTCTCTCTCCCTCTCCCTCTCTCTTTCTCCCTTTCCCTTTCCCTCTCCCTCTCCCTCTCTTTCTCTCATCTATCTATCTAGCTAGCTAGCTAGCTAGCTATCTCTATCTCTATCTCTATCTCTATCTCTATCTCTATCTCTATCTCTATCTCTATCTCTTTCTATCTCTATCTTTATCTATCTCTATCCCCTGTCCTCACATTCTTCTCTATGACCAAGTAGACTACTCATCACTTGAATCTATCACTCATCTATATCCTCAGCTGTTCCTCTGCCTCACCCACTTGATAGGTCCCTGACCCTAGACCGCACCAGTGCTCCACCTAATTTGTATCTGAATATGACTAATTGAGAACTTCTGGGGAAAAATAAGTGTCACTTAAATCTCAGGTTGATAACACCATTTGCCCATGGGTTCTTCAGAAGCATGGGGAAACAAGATGGTTTTTTTGGGAGGTAGCTTTCTGCACTCTGACAGAGATGACAACTGGAAGCCATGTGCTAAACTCACTCCCTGTAACTGGGCGGTAATCCTTCCTTTAAGGGGAATCCAGGCAAGTATCCCTCCATGACCACCAGACCGCCTGTTTATGGACTGCTTTCAACGTTATCCTCCATGGTTACCTGAAATCCTTCTACAATCGCATAGTCATTTCTAACCCATTGCAACTGTTTAGAAAACTTCTCCACTCCTCTGAAAGCTACCTACCCCATGACTCCTTGCCCCTCTTCTGCCCCATTCTCAGCAAATGATTTACTGCAAAGAAGAAAATGTAAAAGATCAGCCAGTAACTTTCTCAACTGTGCCAGCACACCCCTATGCTTACCTGATCCCACTTCTGATTGTTGGTGGTGGTGGTCTTGGTGGTATTTTCTTCTAAAACACTTCAATATTTATTCATTAACTTTCACAAAAAAGCAATCTTTTTCTTATGGCCGAACCCTCCACCTTCTTTAGCATCATTCCTTTAAAAAAAATTAGCCTCATGCTCCAAACAGGCTTATGTTTTAATGCTTAGAAATCATTGTGCTTTTGAACATCCCTTTGGCATATGCTTTTTTTTCCCCTTTGTGCTAAACACTATTCATCTGCTTTCACTGCTTCATTAATTCCCAATTATTTTTTTGGATTTCAATTTGTCAGACAACTAAGCCTGGCCCCTCCAGATGGTGTTAGGAATCCCTTTCATCTGCACCTATAGCACTCTGTCTTGCCTTTATCATTCACTTATTATGATGAAAAAGAGTTACCTGTTGTATAATTGATGTTCCCCAAATACTATAAGCTCTCTGAGGACAGGGCATGAATTTATGCATACTTCATCCTCCAGGCTCACATGAACTTCTAATACATAATAGATGCTTTAATATTTCTTTCAAGAAATGAATAGTTACTTTTATAACTCGTGCTTGATACTGAGAGCCAGAACTGAGTTAGGTATCTGGAATGCATAATTTCATTTAATCGTCACAAAGATCCTACTGGATTTTTATTATTAACCATCAGAAAAGAGGCACTGAGGAATTCAGCCCTGTGCCAGAAAATCCTCATGCAGACAGATAAGAGATGGAGCTAAGATTCAAACCCAAGATTGTCTGATTTTAAATCCCTTTGTTTATCCATTTTACCTCCTCTACTAGACTGTAAGCCTCTAGGGGACACATACATGTCAGATCAGTTCATGCTATTTCGTTTATTCATCATCACGCTATGCTTGATCACCCAAATAGCCCTAGGTAAATACTAGTTGACTGAAAGGTAAATTTCTATCATTTCTGTCATTGTTATTTCTTTATTAGATGTTTGTGTTTTGCTTTTGACCCAACTACAAAGGGACAGAAGTAATTGTCCATGCATAATGTTTTAAAGATATGTGTGTTTTGTTTTTACAGTGGTGGAGAAAGGAAAGTTGAAGACTAATACAATCTTCAAACATGAAAACAGATATAATTTGGTGATATGTCCCACTCTTTGTTTCAAATGAAAACAAGATTAGAGGTAATAAATTTAAATAACATAAAGAATAATATAGTTTAGAAGTTGAACAAAATTCTCTGACTATGAATAATAAAATAAGAATCTGATACCAAGAGAAGATGTATGAATTATAACTATGTAGTATTTGAAATAATATAGACAGCAAACTCCCTATTTGAACAGCAGAGATATAAGAAATAAATTATCTCTTCTAGGGTTATGGTTGTATGTTCCCATCCTTCTTGTCTGATAATGATGACTACTGTATTCCTAAGAAAGACCTAGTTGTGTGTATAAATAAGGAAAAAAGAACACTTCCACAACATGAATCACAAAGTAGAAAAGAATTCAAACATTTTCCTCTCATTGAGTTACTTTTCAGGTACTACACACATATCCAATGCCACCTTGTTATATTTAATGATTATCACAATAAGATATATTTTAAACAGGAGAAAAACAGTGATTGTTAAGGAAATGAATAAACTCAAGGGTAATTCTATCTTTTTCATGAGTATGATAATTTATATTATTCATATACTTAGTCAAAATATTTCCTTGAAAAATTTAATTTCCAACAGGAGACAGTCTAGAGAAAATATCCCTGATTGTCAAAGGATAAGGTTGGTATTATTTTGCCAATATCTCATTGAATAGAAAAACTCAGAGCAAAAAAATATATTTCAATTCTTACAAAATACACTTAAATATTTAATTTTTATGAACTTTGAAAATATACTTATAAAAAATAAAAATAAATAAAGCCTCCATTATTTCTTTAAAAAAATAAGCTTAAAATATTATATACACATTATAGTATAATTTACCTACTTAGGCATCAGAGCTGGAAAAGCAAACCACTAATGGTAACACAATTTTCATGTTTACTAAATCTAAAATGTTCTGAAAAACAAATTCTTTTTTAGCTTTGAAGCAAACACATCTTTACTCACACTAGGTTACTTAGAATCTTAAGTTATTTCACCCCAAATTAAGTGTTTGGCTGAAAAATATGAATACGTTTTCATTACTTGTGTAAGCTAAAACCCTGTGGGAGTGTAATGCACAATATTATTACAATATATAAATTTAAGTCATACAGTCACATGAACAGACACTATGACAATCTGCTGGCGTGTCCTTTGGCTTGAACCTCGGTGCCTCAGGCTTCTCTCAGATTTACTTTCTCTTCTGACATTGGCTTTCTCACTCCATCCTCTGCTTTGAGACTACTTTCACTATCCCCAGCCAACTTAATCCTCTAGGCATGGTCCCTAACCCCCTTGAGCAAGCATTTGGAGAAAGAAGAAAAAAACATTTTCTAATTGAGCAAAATTAATGAAGTAGTCTTTTGGAAAGATGATATTTGACATTACTTTTATCAAGAGATTTTAAAATTGGGTCAACCTTTTATTATGTTAATTCCACTGTGGCAATTCAGTCTATAGAAAAAAAAATTAAATATGGAATATATTTTATGTACAAGATCCTTTATAGATCTATTATTTATAGGGTTAAAAACTGAGATAATTTGCATATAGTATAATCAAAAGGAGTGGTTAAATACATTTTGACATGTACTTTATAATAGAGAGTGCAGTTAGTATAAATAATAATTACCAATAAAACCTCATTGGAAAAGAATGTGTTAGGAAAACATACTCAATAAAGTTAGTTTAAATAAAATGGATAATATATAACTTGAATGGAACATTTTTCTTTAAATATGCATGATTGTGCAATGGAAACATCAATATATTAACTGTGGTGGGACTAATGAAGACACCTTTTATTTCTATGTTTATGCATTCCCAATGTTTTAATAATGGGAGAATATCATATGTAATAAAGTATTTTTCTTTAATATAAGGAAAGAGATATTAGGATGAATCAATTTTATAATGCCCATCTGGGCCTATCACCTTGTAAAGGGTCAAATTTGTGAATAATATTGTTATGTTGCTAGAACAAAAGCTTAGTTGGGGATTTATAAATGTTTATCGTTGCCTACAATGATGAAGCTGCCTTTTGAAAAGCATTAGCTTACTAGAGTTAATTTTTAATCCAAAACCTACTTGATGAATCATTTCAAGTAAGCATTATACCTTTTATTGACTTCTGCAAATACAAGGTCGCTATGACTTCTTAACTGCCAAATCTAGTGTTCACACCAAACTCTTCAGAAAGCAGAAACTGCTAAATTGTGTTGCCCTACATCAATCAAGCCTTTAATTGGTAGCAGCTTTTAAAGTATGAGGTCACTTTTGAAGAACAGCTTCATTCCTGTGAAAATCTCATTTAGCATCTCTAGACCAAAGAAAGGACTGGATTTTGATTTTCCTCTTCAGCCATGCTTATATAAATATGCATCACAATGTCCGTTATAGAGGGCTTAAAGAAGAGCAAACAGATATAGAAGTAAAGTTCTCTCTTACTCTCTCTCACCATACTGTCTGGCCTTAGGTCCCCTAATCAGTCCTTCACTCTATACCAGGGCCACTTACCTGCCATCTACAGCCTCAATGTTACTCTAACCCAACCCTTCTTGGGGGGAGTGTAAAGCACTGGGGTAGTTGAGCTTTATCCATATTATTGAAGAATGGCTGATGACCATTTGAGCTACACACACACATACACACACACACACAAACACACACACAAACACACATCAAGTACCTTCAGGATTTTAATAAGTGCTTCAGAGCTGTCTGCCTCCCCTCCGGTGAAATCTAAATTCTTGGCTCCCATTCTGCTCAGCTTTGTGTTTGAATGTCCTCAGTTTCCCTTCTTTTTTAACTTAATTAGCCTTCCATTGGCTCCTTCAAAACCCTCAAGCTATGGCCCCTCAGGTACTCTGACTCTCCACCACTTTACCTTATCTTCCCTGTCCTCACCATGAGGAGTTGGTTCACATTGTTATCCAAACTACCAAACTGAGCTCTCCAGACACCTTGCTTTTGCTTAGTACCCCATTCCTTCTTCCCATAACACCTGAACATGGGGTCTTCAGGTATGTTTCAGCATCTTGTTCTATGTCAGTGCTCTGGATCCTATCTATAATACACTGCTACGGTGGGTTTCTTGGGACGTATTATTAGTATTTTCTCCATGTCTGACAGGTTCATAAAATTGTATCCTCAGACCAATTGCCAATTGTTTTCTTCTATTTATTGCCTAAATATGTGCTTACTTTCTTAACCTATTTTTTAAAAATTAAGACATCTACCTTTTTCCAGCATTCCCTTTCTCTGTCTTCCAGTTGCTATTGGTGGTGCTAGGTGGGAAGTAGGACCTGAGCAGCTGGGATGAGGCTTGCCCTGGGTTCTAAACAGGGTGGGACCAATAGTGCCCTCATACTGCCTCTTGCCTCTCTATGGGCCACCCAGTACACTCCAGGAGGCAGGTGTGGAGTCAGCCAGTTCTTGGAGCAAGATCAGAGCAAAATGATATAATCTCAATGCAACTATGGCCCTGGGCTAATTATAATAAAATTAGCATTTTGGTTTTGACTCTGTCCCCATGGGTTTTCTGTATACATTATGAGTAAGGGCATTTCAGATGTAAGATAGCTTCTGTCAATCATCCCTGAATACAAATAAAAGGCTCCACCCAGAAAATTCCTCTTTTGCACTTAGGAATTTGGGGTCTCTCTCTCTCTGTCTGTCTTTTGGAATGTAAACAGCCCAGCCATTTTGCCTCACACTCTCTCAACTGGCAGGTGTGCCTCACTTGGAATGTATCTTCAATAAACCTATTTTGCTTTACTTTTATGTTCATTGACATTAAAAATATTTTCTGCATCAAAGAAAAGAACTGAGGTCCCAGCAGATAACTCCAAATGGTAACAGAGGGAACTTCTAAGAGTTACCTGCTTTGCTCTGAGAGATATCATCATCTCAAGGTTCTGGACTTTATTGTTATAGACCTCTTGTTACCAGTTGAATTTGAGTTTTGAGAGCTATATTTTCCTTTTTTGTTTATGCAAATTTCTTTCACCAAGAACTTTTAATTACTTTAGCTAAAATAGTGGCTGTGAACTTTAAGTTATCATATGTCTACAAAAAACATCTTATAAGATTAATAGTATTGGTATTTACTATACTGATTTGTTTTTATATGTGTTAGTGTGCATATCTTTTTTTTGAGAGGAACCTAGGGGTATTAGCAAAAGAAATTCAAGAACTTTCCTTATTCTGTAAAAAATAAATATTTACCTTTATTCATCTTCCCAACACAAGAAATTATCAACTTTCTTGGCAAGTGTGTGAAATGATTTTGAAGCAAACCTCTCACAGGTAATGATGTTCCATTAGAATTATTCTCATTAACTGAAAATTAACTCATTCCTCCCAATGGGGAAATATGCTCTCTAGAACGTTTATGAGGATTGTGATCACAGGAGCTTAAACTGATGAGATTATATTATTTGTTGATCAAAACTGATTATTTGCATTAGTAGTTGGACAGGGACTACCTATTTCTTAACTAAAGAGTCATAGGCAACATACCAAAACAGGTACTCTATTTCTCAATGATCCTATCTAATAAAAGAGTAATATGCAAATTGACCATCACTTTAAGACACAAGATGGCCACCCCTATGTGGTCAAAGATGGCTGCCCCCAAGTGGATACAAAATGGCTGCTTCGAGATGGCCTACAGGGGCGGGCAGTTGTGGCAGTTAGGGGTGACCAGGCCAGTAGAGGAGGGTAGTTGGGGGTGACCAGCTGGCAGAGGAGGGCAGTTGGGGGGTACCAGGTCTGCAAGAGAGGGCAGTTAGGGGTGACCTGGCCACCAGGGGAGGGCAGTTAGGGGCAATCGGGCTGGCAGGGGAGCAGTTAGGCATTGGTCAGGCTAGCAGGGGAGTGGTTAGTGGGTGATTAGGCTGACAGGCAGAAGCTGTTAGGGGCAATCAAGTGGAGGCAGGCAAGCAGTTTGGAGCCAGCA
Source organism: Lasiurus borealis (assembly GCA_004026805.1). Classification (NCBI taxonomy): domain Eukaryota; kingdom Metazoa; phylum Chordata; class Mammalia; order Chiroptera; family Vespertilionidae; genus Lasiurus; species Lasiurus borealis. Next base: position 12,458 of record PVJN01023337.1, on the reverse strand, counting down.
GTCCTGGATTGTAAGAGGGATAACCACCTGGATTGGGCTTAAACAGGTAGACAAACATACAGTGGTACCTCGAGATATGAGTGCCCTAACATATGAGATTTTTGAGATATGAGCCATCGAGCGAGCAATTTTGCTTTGAAATACAAGCAACATTTGAGATAGGAGTAATCGGCCGGCTGCACAGGACCCACCAGTTTACCGCAACTCAAGCGTCTCATAGTTTCCCATGCCTCAAGGTTACAGAACAAATTAAACTTGTATCTCGAGGTACCACTGTACTTTAAGGGTCCCAGATTGGAGAGGGTGCAGGCTAGGCTAAGGGACACACCTACTCTGTGAAAAATTTCATGCACCAGGCTTCTAGTATGAAAATAAAATAAAAAGAGAAAAGAACAAAAATAATCATGGGTTAAAATAGAATATATTTTTTTCTCCATGTACTTATATTTTATGTCTTAGAATTTGAACTCTAATAGGTTCAAACCTATACACTCATTACTTTTGTTAAACTGATTTCTGCTTTATTATTCTGATGAAATTTATAGAGTATTTGTTTGTTTATCAATTACCCTGGGATTAGCCTAGTGGGAAGAAAGAAAAGCATGCATGCCAGATTAGCAAAGAGATATGGGTCAGTGACTAAAAGCTTATTAAAAGAGTTCAATTTTTGCTTCTTTTTAAGGCTACATCCTGACTGGAATATCTTAGAGTAAAAAGCTACCTTAAGGAATTGGCACTTAGTTAAGACAGCCTTCCTGTACACATAGATTGAACTTATTTTTTTCTTTTATTTAAATGTATTGGGTTATATTGGTTAATAACATTTTATAGATCTCAAGTATACAGTTTTATGATACAAGATCTGTGCACTGCATCATGTGCCCAACATCTCAAGTTAATTCATCTTCCATCATTATATATTTGATCCCTTTTACTACCCCCCACTCCCTTTCCTCTGATAACCACCCAGACTGTCACCTTTGTCTATTAGTTTTTGCTTTTCTTGTTTATTCATTTCTCATTTTCAGTTTTATATTCAACATATGAATGAAATTATATGGATTTTAACTTTTTCTGCCTGACTTATTTCACCTAGAACGATATCCCCAAGGTCTATCCATGTTGTTGCAAATGGCAGTATTTCATCTTTCTGTAGCTGAGTAACATTCCATTGTATGTGTGTGTGTGTGTGTGTGTGTGTGTGTGTGTATACACACATATATATGTGTGTGTCTATATATATGTGTGTGTCTATATATATATGTATATATATATAGTTGAACTTAAATTTAATCAATGTTTAAAAAAGCAGGAGTATGGCAATAGGACAAGACCAAGAAGATAGATAGGTATTATTGTTCTCACTTAGGAGAGAGGTGGTTAGGTATTTAAGAACAGTTAATATGTATATTATCGAATTTCAGTTATTCCTCACTCAGCATTTCAGTTTTATACTTCACCTTCCATATTTAACATCCCACCTCAAGTATTAGGGATAGCTTTATTAGTGACTGAAATAGTGCAGTTTTACTCCATTATATTTTTTTACTCAACAGGTCTTTTTTTATTATTAATTTTTTATACATATCTCCCCATTGCCTCCCCTCCCTCCCAGGCATACCCCAACCCCCCAGTGTCTATGTTCATTGGTTATGCTTATATGCATTCATACAAGTCCTTTGATTGATCTCTTATCAACCTCAACAGGTATTCTAATGCTATAAATTGAGAAAAACAATATCTAGGTGTGATGGTTGCTTAAGGATTATAGATAATGTACTCAAAATGCCCATATACAGGATCAATAAGTGAGAGCTGTAAATCTCAAGCTACAAAACAGGCATGAAAGGAAATGACAAAGGAGATGGAAGTCAATGGCATGCACAGTAAATTAAATGAATGCATGGCTTCTGTAGAAGAGTATAATTACCTCTAGGAGATACAATGGAAATGCATGCATAAGAAAATCTGCTAGAAAAAAAGGTGGCCAGTAGAGTTTAAACTTTGGCCAAAAGTGATGATGAAGCAATTTGTCTAAGATAATTCTCCAAGGAAACCCAGTTTTCTTTAATGATATACCACATAGCACTTGACCAAATTTTAAAACAGAAAGAGAGAAACAACTGTAATTTCACACAAGAAATATTCATTCTAAATATATATGGACACACAACAAAAATTCACTGTATATAACTCTACAAACACTCAGAAAACTACTAGGCAGATGCCAGAAAGGTCATTAGCTGAGGAATTAACAAACTGTATTATTTACCTAAAAATGATGTCAATTAGTTGTTTGATCTTAAGCAAATTTAATCTTTCTGACTCTTGAGTCCATCATGCAAAACATTGGATTAGATGACATTTAGGTCTTTTCTAGTTCTGATTTCCTATGAGCTATGAACCTATAGAGATCATAAAGAATCCAAAGTGAAAAGGATGTGCTGGAGCTTTATAGCTAGTGGTCTTCGAAAATAAAAGACACTCTTCACAATGACATTTAATGGGTTTTCAGAGCACTAATTGGACAAATGAAAGAAAGACTCCCCAGGAGTATCAAAAAGAAACTAACCAGTCAGAACAATAAGCAAAGAAAAAATGTCAATCTTGTCATACTTCTTTTTGTGAGATTCGTCCATATCTAAATCTTCATATTGAAACTGCATTTCTCCTTGTATTTCTCTGTATCTGCTATTCAATATTCAAATGAACCGAAACAATATAATAGGACATTTTCCCAATTGTTTGTGCAATGAAGAGAATACATTTAAAAAATCTAAGAGACGAAATCTTTGCAGGCTTTAGAATTACCTACTAAAAACACAAGAGGGAGAAAAATGGTAAATTGGTGAAATGATACTAATCAAATGACCCTAGAATTATTTAAAGTAGCCCATCTTTAATATTGACCATTATTTTACTTGTTCCAAAGGTTTAAAAATTAGATAACTATTCTCTTAATATATTTAAGAACTTGGGAACCTTTAAGTTAACCCTACACATTTCCTTCTAAAGGAAGATTGAAATTAATTTTACTGGCAAACACTTCCTTTTCAATTGAAATATATTTTATATATAATATAGTTACTATAGTAATTTTATAACTATTTTCTAAGACAGTCCTGTACTTATCTTTTGTACTCCAATAGTAATATGAGATTGTCATCTGAAAAAATAATCCTTACAACCATCTACACTTCCTAGCAGAAGGATTCTTTTAATCATAAGATGCATACACTCCACAAAACATCTATTCTTATTAATGTGTTTTTTAATTATAAATGCAAACTCACTGCATAAAAAGAAAAAGCACATAAAAATATAAAAAATAAACTGATTACCCATAACTATGCCATGCAATTTTCATAATTAATACTGTGATTTTATCCATCTTTTTATGTAACATATCTTTCATGATATTTATTTTGTAATGTACACATAGTTTGAAAAGTTTACACAAGAATAACTCAAATTATAAATTTAGGTGACTGTCATCAGCATAAATGTAACAATTTAAATGAAGCTTATAGTAGAATCTCCAAATTAAGAATCACTGAAAAGTCCAATTAAGGATACAGTCTACCTGAAAGAATTGAAAATTACATGTCTTCCTCTTCAGAGTCTATTAATACTACGTTGAACAAGTAATAGAAACAGGCCTGTCCTTGGAAAATTTGCAGGAGATCTTCTGTGGACCAAGAAAACACAGTATATAATGTTCAAAAGTTTCCCATGTGAGCCCTGAATGGAAATCTTTCTATTCATGTACTTACTATGTATGTAAATGTGAATATTTGGAAAGCACCACAGTGGCACTTTATAAAAGAAGGACAAGTTCCGAAAGCAGTTCTAACTAATTTGAGATAACACTGCCTGGGATGCAATCTGTGACTTTTGGGGGTGTAGGAAAGTGATAGAGTAAAAGAAAATGTATTTATCATGTTTACCTTCCCTGAATGACATTCCATAAGGTCCAGGAATGTGTTCACAAGGTAAGAATACCTATGGCCGAGACCGGTTTGGCTCAGTAGATAGAGCGTCTGCCTTTGGACTGAAAGGTCCTAGGTTCGATTCCGGTCAGGGGCATGTACCTTGCTTGTGGGCACATCTCCAGTGTGGGGTGTGCAGGAGGCGGCTGATCGATGTCTCTCTCTCATCGATGTTTCTGACTTTCTATCCCTCTCCCTTCCTCTCTGTGAAAAATCAATAAAATATATTAAAAATAAATAAATAAATAAATAAAAAGAATACCTATGAATACAATGTGTCCTGTATCAATGGCTAACACACTAACATTTCTGGAGATTTACTTCAAAACAGGCCAAAATCAAAGTAATGGCCATAGGATTCCTCTGGTTGCTTTTAACAATTTCACCTAAATATGTTCTTTCTTCTTCCTTTTGACCAATATTAACAGAAGGGTATTCTACCTTAAATGTTTACATTATCCATGATATTTTAACAAGACCAGTAAAGTTGAATGTTCTTGTGCAAAGTATTTAACATCTTTGAGTTTTGGTAAACTAGATTATCTATGAGGTTTTGGTTGCAACCATATATGTTTTTATCTATAAAATTTAGGAAACTTCATGAATTTCCATATTAAATACATTTTTCTTAATTACTCTGTTTAAAACTTAAGGGGAAATAGTTTTAGCTTAATTGCAACAAAGCTCTCCATTATGACATCTAATTATTTACATTTCCTCTGAAAATAAGCAATAATTCTAAATTTCAAATGAAAAATTTTCTTTAATATGCTTTTGAATTAATATAGAATATAACAAAATTGAGTTATTTACTACTCTGGAAATGCCAGTTTGATAGGTTGATAACAAGACAGCTCCAAATCAATGACATTGTCAATATTGTGTGTACTGAGACAGCTCAGCTAATTAAAGAACCAATAAAAGAACTTATATTTGCTTTAAAATGTACCTTTCTCCTTTTACCTATCAAATTAAGCCTATATCCTTTATAATCAGTATTTATTAGAACTTATCATTTCCTTCTAAATCAGTAACCATTTTTGTTTATCCTATCACTAATTCCTTTCTTCCAGTTTCTCTTGAATCCATTTCCATCAGGCTTTTGCTTAGAAACCATGCTTGTTGCAATCACCGATAATCCCTCCACAAACTATACACACATCTACATTGCTAAATCCAGTAGTCAGTAATCAAACTTCATTTATTATGGATAGTGAAGGCATTTTTGAATTAGTTGAACACACCAGTCTCCTTTACTTCTAACACTCTCGATGTACTGGTTTTCCTCCTCACTAGTATTTTCTTCTATGTCTTCTTTGCAAGTTCTGACTGATCCAATGCAATGGACTGTCTCAAGACTTAGTATAGCCACATCATCTCTCTTCAATCTACACTCACTCCTGTAGTGATCTCAACTAGTCTCGTGATTTTAAATGCTGTTAATGTGCAGACAACTAAAAAAGTCATCTCCAAACTAGCCTCTACTGAATTATGCATCCAACATATTTTCTTGAATGTCTTGTAAGTATCTCAAATTAGCCAGGTACCAGATTTAAGCTTCTAATCTTCTACAAATTCTGAGCCTTCTTTGTTTTTTCTCATCTCAGTTAATATAATTGCTATTCAACTAGTCACTTAGGCAAAAAAAATGTAGATTTATCTTCTATTACTTTTTATTCTCATATCCCACATCTAACTCAGTAGAGAATTCCATTTTATTGACTTTGCAGAATCCATCCTCTTTAAACCACTTCCACTTATGTCATACCAGGATACAACACTACCATCTACCATTTGGGTTAATGCAATAGCCTCTATCCTCCCCAAATTCATGCTATTTTCAAAAAAGCAGTAAAATTTTCCTATCAAAGCAGAGAATGGTTTATGTTTACTCCTTCCCTCAATTCTCTCCAATGGCTTCTACTTTATTAGATTAAAACACAAATTCAAGTTAGAATGGCCACGATACTCTCATCTGTACTCTACAATATTGTTACTACCAGCCATTTAAATTTAGTTCTTCAGTCATAATAGCCCATTTTAAGTGGTCAACAACCACATGTGGCTAGTGGCTACCATATTAAACAGTACAGACAAAGAACATTTCTATCACTACAGACAGAGTTCTACTGGAAAGTGCAGTTTATATAATCTACTATCCCCCATTATCTCTTTAACTTACTAACCTCAGCTCTGCAAGCTGCAGATAGATCTCTAAACTGATTGATCTCTAAATATAAAGCTTTACCACTTCTTCCTCAACTTCAATATATTGCTTGTTACAATTGCTGCCTGTTAAACTGTATTACATTTAAGTCTGTATCAGACAATAGCATTTCATAAAGCTGCTCCTGAATACTTTCTCCCCAATCACTTATTATCTCTTCATTCTCAGAATATCCATATTAGCTCGTTTCAATGTGTCACTTAACACATTCTTATTCTACATGTGTCTTAATCACCTATTAATACATAGAACACACTCTTGGTTAACTAAGACAACACCCTTTCTCACCTATTTTCGTTCTTTCTTCTCTAATTCTAGAAGAGGCTGGGAAATTATCTCTTAAATGTGGGGATGGGGGATAAGGCAAGTGACAGAAATCTGGCAAACATGAAGACTTACTGAGGGATTCTGGGAACACATTCCTCTCCTGATAAAAGTGATTGATGAGGCCAGTGCTGCCTCCCCTCCCTTATTTCTGCATAGATATGTAGCAGCTTTTTCTGTGACCACGTTGTGAAAAGCATGGAGGACAAAAGCCAAGACACTGAGGTTAAAATACAGAACATGAAAATGCACTTGGACCCCAGATGTCAGCTGAACCAACAGCAGCAACCATCTGGCTCCAAACATCTTGCTCCGTTTGCTTAAGCCACTGCTAACTGAATTTTCTGTTACTTAAAGCTAAAAACAAAACTAACATATCCTATCTAATAAAAGAATAATATGCAAATTGGCCATACCTCTGCTACACCCACAAGCAATGCCCACCAGCCAATTAGAGCGAGTATGCAAATTAATCCAACCAAGATGGCTATAGCCATAGAGAGAGCAGGAGGGAGGCTTGGGTTTCCCCTGGCAATGGAGGAAGCCAAGATTTCCACAAACCATGGCGAACCCAGGCCTCTACTTAAGGCAACAGAGTTTCAATGGCTGTTGAAGCAGAAGGCTTGTCTCCACTCCAGGCCACAAAGTTTCAATTGTAGAAGATAAATAAATCCAAGATACCAGGGCCTCCACTTGGGTCGCTGGGGGAGAGGCCAACCTGCAAACCACCATGGGCCTCTCGCCCAGGCTACCCCACGATCCAGGACACCCTTCAGAGTAAACCAGCTGTTCCCATCCCCATGCACCATCCTATCTAATAAAAGAGTAATATGTAGATTGACCATCACTCCAACACACAAGTTATTGCCCCCATGTGGTCAAAAGATTCTGCCCCATGTGGACAGAAGATGGCCACCACAAGATGGCCAGCAAGGGAGGGCAGTTAAAGGTGACCAGGCCTACAGGGTAGGGAAGTTGTGGGGGACCCAGGCCTGCAGGGGAGGGTAGTTAGGGGTGACCAGGCCTGCAGGGGAGAGCAGTTAGGGGTGACCAGGCCTATAGGGGAGGGCAGCTAGGGGCAAACAGGTTGGCAGGGGGGCAGTTAGCATCAATCAGACTGGCAGGGGAGTGGGTAGAGGGTGATCAGGCTGGTAGGCAGAAGTGGTTAGGGGCAATCAGAAAGGCAGGAAGGTGAGAAGTTGGAAGCCAGCAGTCCTGGATTATGAGAGGGATGTCTGACTGCCCGTTTAGGCCCGATCCAGATAGGCTTGTCTCTGCAGGTAGGATTGGGTCTAAACAAGTAGTCATATATCCCTCAAGGGGTCTCAGATTGGAGAGGGAGCAGATGGGACTGAAGGACACCACCCCCTGCATGAATTTTGTGCACTGGGCCTCTAATAGATCATGTGTCTAAATTATGCCCTAATCGTTTCTGTATTTTTATTGAAGATGGCAGAGACCCCTGCATAGAGAAGAAAATCAAATATTTAAAGTGAGTTGGACTGAGTTGGACAGCACACTTAAACACACAAACTCACTAAAGACAAGACACAGGAAAAAACAATACTGGCACCGGCAATCGGATCTAGGGAATACCTGATATGGTTACTATCATGTCTTTTTACTTTCCTTCAGAGGAAAAATTATCCTTAGATAAGAAAGAATATTGTACTGTTACACACATATACAAAAAAGAAAAAAAAAGAAAATTGGATAATACATAGCCCTTACTCTGAAGAAACTTACAATCTGGTAGAACAAAACAAAACCAATAATCAAGAATGTAAGTGCCCAGTGCTATTATACTGTAAGAACACAAAATTCAATACATTCAATCTTGTTTACTAGTAATAGAAGATTGGTAAGAGCTGAAAAGAGTTCCCAGAGGAGGAAATGCTTGAGCTGACTCTTGAAAGCTGAGTAAGTATTCGCTAGACAAAGACAAGGGCATTTGAGGCACAGGCAGCATCTTGAGCCAAGGACACAGGGACGAGTCTGGACAGCCAAAGATCTGGACAACTGCAGATAGCCCAACTGAGAAGCACAGGAGAACGAGAAGGTCATATTCATAAAAAAAAAAAAAAAAAAAAAAACAGGCCATGCTCTGAAGCTATGATAAAAATATTTGGGCATTTCTCTGTGATATTACCAAGAATGTGTTAAGAAATGTAATTATTTGGCCAGATCACCAAAGTACTAGTGTGGACAGGCACTGGACCAAAACCTGAAAAGTTTTCAAGACAGAAATCAAAACTTGGTATCTCTAACTGGATAATATAAAAGGTGTGTGTAGCCAAAACCTGTTTGGCTCAGTGGATAGAGCGTTGGCCTGCGGACTGGAAGGTCCCAGGTTCGATTCCGGTCAAGGGCATGTATCTTGGTTGCGGGCACATTCCCAGTAGGAGATGTGCAGGAGGCAGCTGATCGATGTCTCTCTCTCATTGATGTTTCTGACTCTATCACTCTCCCTTCCTCTCTGTAAAAAATTCAGTAAAATATATTTAAAAAAAAAGTGTGTGTGGATTGTGTTGGGCTCAGGATCACAAAGGAGGAGAATAATAAAGAGAAATCTGCTGTGTGCCAAACCATAGATCCTATAAGGAAAAAAGCCAAATTAAATAGAAAATGTACAATTTGCAACCTGTGTTATTACCAGATTATAATTTCTAATAGTTCTCAGGTAGTGATGCTCAAGGCTCCTTATATTTGTCTAATGATATGTCAACCAGATTTCTTCTTGAATCCAGCCTTTAACGCCATTTAATATTTGATGTCTCACCACATATATTTGTAAGCATTTAGCAAGATATACTTAATATTTTGATGTCCCACCACACCTTTCAAAAGCACTTAACAAAAAATAAGGCCTGGGAAAAAATTTCAATGCTTGGTTCATAGTCAAGTGGTATCCCGGTGTCTCATCTGGTACCCATGCAATCAAATTTCCCCACTGCATGAATCACTCATCACATATCCTTATCACTCTTGATTGCATTGGCCAAGTAGCAATCAACTAGGATGCAGAATGGGCATACGTTTCTGTCCTGAGGCAATCATGAATACATGCTTATATCAGTATAGATGATTTTAAAAAATGTGGATTTACAAGGTGTGTTTCACCTCGTCTTTAACTCCTCTAACAATATAAAGCTGAGTTTAATCAACTACCAATTCAAGACGGCATAATTATTTTTATTCTTACATCTTTTCAATAATTGCAATGTGTCACCAGTGTGATGGTAAGAAAAAGACAGAAAAAAAATAAAAGAAATCCAGAGATCACACACAAGGGCATGAAACCAGTGAAAAGTAGCAGGGGCTTATCCCGTCTGCCTTTTATGTAACTATCCTCTCTCAAATATTGACTCTATACTGGAGAAGAGTAAGGAAAAGAGTGCATTCTTGTTCAGCTGAAGATTCAAACCAACCTGTGGCCAGAGGAAAGCTTCTATATACCCATCCTGAGCCTAAGCTCCTCCTTACTTAACTGTGTGGTATGGGGCTCGGCATCAAGAGGGTATTCAGGTCACTAATTAAAATAGTAAAAGCCCCTCAACTCTAGATAAAATTGTAATTGTGATGGATATGTAGGTTTGATTTTTAACTGGATGTTGGAACCACCCAGACCCTGCCCATAGAGCAACAACTTTGTCCAAGGCAATCTCATAAAAGATGGCGTCCCTCAGCCAAAAGGGACAGTCTGTAGGTACAGCTGCAGCCCCGGGAGCCGCTCATGAAAGTGTCCTCTGTTCCCTGTCCTGAAGAGATAGCCAAGATTAGTTCCTGCTTTTCCCCCTACTCTACCCAGGCTCTGGTTATGAACCTTCCTACCACTCACCTTGCAGGCCACAAGAAAACCAGGGACAACAGTAAAGTCCTTTGATATTCAACCAGAAAGTTCTATTTTTTGTTAACATCCAGGATCAAAAAATCCAAAACAAATTACGTGCCAAGTATATAACTAGAGTGGTGACTCAATGCCCATTTGCACACTTGCATATTTGTAGGAGCATTTAGTCTGATGCTCAAGATCAGCCTTAGCAAATATCTCTTCCTTGTGCTATGGGAACAGGTCCAACCTTATTGCTTTTCTTCAGTTGGAATTAGAGAAAATATTAACCTAAATTGGAAGAAATTAATTATTAATAAGTATTCATAAGAATGTTGGGGACCACACACAAAGCTGACTCCAAAAAAGGGGAACTATTAGAGAGACCAGAAGGGCTGCCCGCAATGCCATCAATATTTTTAAAATAATTAATTTGTAGCTTTATGAGAGTTTAATGAATCAAGACACCATTTGTTGGACTATTGATTTTTTTATTAGCACAGATCAGTCTTGCTCTATATGAAGACTATCTTTTTAAAGTTATATCTAGATGACAACAAAACAAGTGTTGATTTGAACAGCTTTATCAACTAATTAGCTAGTTCAGTTTTTGTTTGGAATTTGCAAACAACAAGAGAGTCAATGATCAGATTATATCACAGGTATTTAAAATGGCTGCACTTTTTCACCAGTTGTGTTACAATCATGTAGATATAGCTTAAATGAACTGGATTGAAAATAACAGCCTTTTTATTGCAAGATCATTGTAACACACAATTATTAAAATTGATTAATACTTGGGCCAATGCAATTTCATTATCTCTGATCGATTTCAAGCATTACTTTTTAATGGCCTTCACTCCTGTCATTTTAGTTAGAACTGCATGAACACTGACTTATTGGAACAACACATAGTCCTTTTTCATGAGATTAAGCTCTCTGCTTTAATAACAAGCCCCAAATAAATAAACTTATAAATACAAAAGACAAGATGCTTTTACAAACACTGTTTAGAAACCCTTATATTTTAGAGGATTTGTTTTGGTTATATTTTATGCTTTCAATGTCACACAAAAAATTGCATATTAAACAGGGGTTGTAATTGCATTTTAGCTCATAGTATTGGGCTTTGTTTAAAGTAGGCTCCCAGGAAATCATTGTTAAATGATTTCATGGAAAAATTAGAAAACAAAGATTATCTACCCTTAAATAATATTTTCCTCAGAGTCAGGAAAGTACAATCATGGAGAAACAAGCTTCTTGCTTCTTTGTCAAATGCTAAAGCAGCAAACCCTTTTGATACTACCTCTATAATATCATCTATTAAATCTACTTCCATGCACACTGCTTTCCTTACCCGAGGACATGGAGAGAGAAAAGAGAGGGGGGGAGTGAGAGAAGAAACAGTGATCAATTACCTTCTGTACATGCCCCATCTGGAGATTAAATCTGCAACCCAGGCATGTACCCTGATGGGGAATCAAACCAGCAACCCTTTGGTGTATGTGAGGATGCTCAACCAACAAGACACTCTGGTCAGGCAATTTCCATGTACTTTGTTTGTTTCAACCTTCAAAAGCAGTGCAAGCAAAACTTTGAATTATTGCAACAGCCTCCTTACTTCCTCACCCTGGTTTAATGTTTTCTTCATATAATCTACATCCTCAACATTGTTTCCTGTATTGTTTTAAAATATTGTTTCATACAATGACTCTTCAAGTTGTCAGGTTAAAAATAAAGCAAAACAAAACAAAATCATTTTAAAAAGGTTTACAAGGTCCTTCACAATCTGACTGCAACCTCTATCTATGTATGTATGTATCTATTCCTCTTTTTCTTCTGCTTCCTCCGCTTCCTCTCTCTTCTTCCCCGCCTTCTTTAGCAAATCAGCTTATCTTTACAAGTTCTACATTCCAATCACATAGACTAACTAAAGGCTAAAGGCTATTTCCAAAGATCCATACAACTGCAACTTTGTCTTATACCTGGAATACACTCTGTCTGGAAAACACCTTTAAAATCTCATTCCAATTCATACCATCCCTCTGTAAAGCTATTCATATTAAGTACTTAAAACCTAGTTAGTAGT
>PVJN01023336.1:0-32412 GCA_004026805.1 Lasiurus borealis | reverse complement strand
AAGTGTGGTCTGTCTATTGCAGGTGCACTGATGGGTCACTGCCTAATGTGGAAACAGTAAAGTAAATAAGGAAATATATTAGATAAGAGCTAAAAGACAGGTATGTATCTTATGAAAAAATATTGAAGAATTAGCAGAAGCAATTCTGACAGAAAACATTGCAAAGGAAAGACCCATAGGAATCAGTAGAGTATTGGCAGCTATCTTTCCTCTTGAGTGATCTACAGGTTCAGGTAGTTCAGCTAGAGACAGAACAATGAACAGAACTTCAACAAACTCAGCAGATCACAGAGAAAACGGATTGCAGGATTCGATCATCATGTCTATGTGTGGTAAAGAGCAGGATAAGAGGCTGTAAATTCTGCTGGATTTGAGTGAGAAACTGAGGACTATGGTTTGGAAGTAACAGTAAACCTGAAATTAACCAACTCTTAAGTTCCACTTGAAATCATTTGAATATGTTTGGAAATGATAATGCCGCTAGTTGTTCAGGCTGAATAAACATAAATTTAAATCATCTATAATTTTCTTACGTAGTTTTTGGCATACAGTTGAAAATGACCAGCATAAGCAGGGGAAAGGATCATGTGATCAAAATTCAAATGATACTTACCTGACAGGGGAAATACCATGATCACCAAAGTGGTTTTCCCAGGGCGAGGCTTATCCACTGCACTCCGGATTTCCCCAAATGTGGGAAAGTCAACTGCATAATTTGTTGTAGTTTGTGGACTGCGTTCGCGCTGTCCCTTAGTTAAAAAAAATTCAAATGAAATAGCGGATAATGGGAATAGAACCGCCAGTTAACAAGATAAAGGACCTCTTAGATATGCATTCAAAATGCCTGATATGTTCAAATACATAGAAGACAAAATTAAGAATTTTAGCAGAAAAATAAAAATTACAAAACAGCCGAGACTGGTTTGGCTCAGTGGATGGAGCATCGGCTTGCGGACTGAAGGGTCCAGGGATCGATTCCGGTCGGGGGCATGTACCTTGGTTGTGGGAACATCTCCACAGTGGGGCGTGCAGGAGGCGGCAGATCAATGTCTCTCTCTCATCGATGTTTCTGACTTTCTATCCCTCTTCCTTTCTCCTGTAAAAAAATCAATAAAATATATTTAAAAAATTACAAAACATTCCGGTGTTGTTTTATGTATTTGAGGTTCTATAGTTAGGTGCCTAAACATTTAGGAATATTGTTTTCCTGACAAATGTATGTGCTAATCATAATAAAATGTCCCTCTATATCTACCAGTTATATTCTGTTTCTTTTTAAAAAAATATATTTTATTGATTTTTTACAGAGAGGAAGGGAGAGAGATAGTCAGAAACATCGATGATAGAGAGACATCGATCAGCCGCCTCCTGCACACCCCACAGTGGAGATGTGCCCGCAAGCAAGGTACATGCCCCCGACCAGAATCGAACACCGGACCTTTCAGTCCTCAAGCCGATGCTGAGCCAAACCGGTCTCGGCTATATTCTGTTTCTTGAAGTCTATTTTAGCAAAGCTTTCTTCTGCTTAATTTTACATGGTATATTATTTTTTATAGTATTACTTTCATGCTGACAGTTTCTTGCAATTTAAATTACTTCGCATATAAACAACATATAATTGGGTCCCACGTATCCTCACATTCTTTAACATCCTTTCCTTTATGTGATGAGTTTATGGCTCCTCCTAGGTTTGTGGGCCAAGTTTAGTGACCTTTGTACCAATACAGTTCATCGATGCTACATAAATTCCTGGGCTGAAATTCCAGCTAACGCACATTACCAACTTCCACCAGCAGAGGGCGCCACTTTGGTCTTCCTCCCAGTGCTGTTACGGCATTTCCCTGCTTCTCAGTTTCCATCAATAGCCATTTCCCTTCAACTTTTGCACTTTCGGTAGCATCATAAATGCATAAATGAACAGGTTGTAATGTAAATGACTAGGTTGTAAAGTAAAGTAACAAGTAGTAACCGACAGATCGTCTCATATTTGTTTATGAGGATGCTTTGTAAATCACAGTTTGGAAAGATAATTTTTCTGGATACAGAATTCTATGGATGGTTGTATTTCTTTTTTTAGTTTTATTTCATAATAAAGTCTGTGCTCCATTATCTCAGGTTCTCTATGGCTTCGGTTGAGAGGGCAGTCTTCTTTTAAATCGGCGTTCCTACGGTGGTAATGTATCTTTACTTCTTAGAAGTTTCAGTTCTGTACACTTCACTAATATTCTTTATGTTGTATACACATACTGAATATGTAATTTACTATGAAAATATTTTAAAATTTCAATAGCTATTTCATCAATCCAAAATTTTCCGTTTGTATAAATAAAAGGATATTTCATTGGTTTTTCAATAGTAACAGAATAAAGCAAAAGCAAAAAACAAGATTCACATGAAAAATAGCAAATGCCAAAGCATTCACTTTCCTCTTGCTAAAATATGTAAAAATATGCATAGGTTATATACAAATTAAACAATTTAAGCACATTCATAAACAAAATATCAAAATGGTTTGTTGTTATAATTGTTCTGATCCTATCATTGAAGTGGATGAGAATCTATAAGACTTCATTGATAAAAAAACAATGAAGTGAAATATTATGTAGAAAAAAATATTTCTATCTAGTGTAATTATATAATACTAGCGGCTCAGTGCACGAAATTTGTGAACTGGGGGAGAGGGGCTGTCCATCAGCTCAGCCTGCACCCTCTCACAATCTGGAACTGCTGACTCCCAACCGCTTGACTGCCTGCCTGATCATCTCCTAACTACTGCCCTGCCAGCCTGATCAATGTGTAACTGCTTCCCTGCCAGCCCTGCCACCCCTAATTGCCCTCCCCTGCAGGCCTGGTTCCCTCTAACTGCCCTCCCCTGAAGGCCTTGTCCCCCCAGCTTCCCTCACTCTCCTGCAAGCCTGGTTGCCCCAACTACTCTCTCCTACTGGCCTGGTCACCCTCAACTGTCCTATCTTGCCAACCATCTTGTGGCACTCATCTTGTGACCACATGGAGGTGGCTATGGCATGATGGTCAATTTGCATATTACCTCTTTACTATATAGGATAGAATAAAATTCTACTTTGGAAAACATTATATGAAAGAAAATATTTATATACTAGTAAATATATTAAAACTAGAGTCCCTGTACACAACATTTGTGCACTGGATGAGGGAGAGGCATGGGGGAGGTGCCTCACCCGGGGTCTACACCCCTTTGCAGGGAGAGGTTCTAAACCTGCAGGCAGACATCCCCTGAGGGGTCCTTAACTCTGCTGTGGAGGTGGGAGAAGCTCCCACCACTGCCCCTGGGCTTGCCAGCCGTGAGCACACTGACCACCAGGGGGCAGCTCCTGCATTGAGCATCTGCACCCTGGTGGTAAGTGCACATCATAGCGACTAGTCTTTCTGCTGTTCAGTCAATTTGTATATTAGGGTTTTATTATATAGGATGCTTCTGTGGTTGCCAGCAATCCTTGGCCTTCCTTAACTTGTAGCTGCATCACTCCTATCTCTGCATATGTTATTACTTGTTCTTCTTTCCTCTCCTTTTTTAACATATTGATACCAGATTTTGGAGGGAGTATTAAATGGTACTGTGCTTTTCATCAATGTTTTAAAGTTGCCTCCACATTTCAATAGTAGTTGCATTTATATGGCTGTATCTCACAGAACTTGTCAAACATGTGCATAAAATATACATATATCTCAGTCAGAATGGCTCAGTGAGCATCAACCTATGAACCAGGAGGTCACAGTTCCATTCCTGGTCAGAGAACATACCCAGGTTCCAGGCTCAATCCTCTGTGTGGGGCTTGCAGGAGGCAGCTGATCAATGATTCTCTCTCATCATTGATGTTTCTATCTCTCTCTCCTCCCTTCCTCTCTGAAATAAATAAAAATATATTTAAATATATATGTATAAAAGGCAAAAATGTATTTTAATAGACTATATTGTGTTCATGCTTTATCTACTATGCACTGCAGATTTTACACCCAATCAGATAAATCTTAAATAATTGCAGAAGGTCTCTCTAGGACATATTTTTAATAAAAAAACAAGCCAATTGTAATTTATTTAATGTGCTCACAAGCATATAGATGTATTATTTATATAAATGCATATTCATATATATTTGTTAAATTACAGTCTTTACTGCTAATCATGTTTTTTTATGAAAGATATGTATCTGTATTTTTTGAAAAATTTCCACTGAGTGCACATCTTATCTATAATCAGTTAAATAAAAAACTGTCACATAATAGCATATTACTAATGATTATTTTGAACCATCTATTTTTTTATTTTTAAAAATAGTTTAGTACAGTGAGAAATTATGCTTAAAACCAGAATTAGAGCTGAGTTAGATAAGAAAAAAATTATAAGAAAAACTATATAAAATTTATGTGGAAAAACAATTTAAATTAGTTGTGAACCATTTATAGGAAGCTGACTTCTAATTAATAAGTGAAAACATTAAACTGGGGCCATAAGTAAAATTGTCACAAAGAATGCTCTTTTTACTGTTCTAGAATTAAATGTCAAGTTTAATGTAGAGTTTATTTAATATTCAGGGGCCTATGTTGCCATGATATCAGAAAAAATGTCAGTAATCAGGTTTAAAATCCTCTTAGTTTTTATCTGATCATTTTGTGGAAAAAGATTTACCAGTAAAACTATGATTTTATGTAGGGTTTTCATGCTATATTTTATGATGTATACAAAATGTTTAGTAAGAACTGCTGTTCTGATAAATTGTACTATATGGAATTTAGCAATGTTGCCAAATACAGTTATTAATTCTAATCTATACTAATAAGAGAGAAATATGGTAATTTACCATCACTCCATGACACCCACAGCCAATTGGGAGGGAATATGTAAATTAATGGGACAAAGATGGCGACCTGTACAGGGCCAGTGGAGAGAGCAGAAGGCTTGGATTGCCCCCAGAGACAGAGGAAGCCAAGCTTTCTGTTGGCCCTGGCTGGCCACCAAAGGAGGGGCCTGTGGGTTGTGGCCACAGAGCAGATAGAACCGAGCTTGAGGCTTGGGTCGCCCAGGCTGCCTGTCGAGGAAGGGACCTGAAAATGGCCCTCAGCCCCTTACCCAGGCTGGCCACACACCCATGGGGTGAGGGTCCCTGCTGGGGGGGCATGGCCAGCCTGCAAATAGCCATCAGCCCCTCACCCAGGCTCACTATGCCCCCCAGCATGGACCCCCACCCCAATGGAGGTGTGTCCTGCCTGAAAACCACCACAGGCTTCTCACCCAGGCCATCCTTCCCTTAAAGGAACTTCCACCCTGTTCCAGTACACTCTTCAGGGCAAACCAGCTGACTCCCACCCATGCACCAGGACTCTATCCTACCTAATAAAAGAGTAATATGCAGATTAACCATGACTCCAACACACAAGATGGCTGCCCCCATGTGGTCAAAGATCCTGCCCTCATGTGGATGCAATATGGCCATCATAAGATGGCAAGCAGGAGAGGGCAGCTGGGAGAAACCAGGCCTGCAAAAGAGGGCAGTTGTGGGTGATCAAGCCTGCAGCGGGGGTGGCAGTTAGAGGTGACCAGGTCAGCAAAGAAGGAAAGTTTGGGGTGACTGGGCATGCAGGATAGGGCAGTTTGAGGGGGACCAGTTCTGCAGGGGAGGGCAGTTAGGGGCAAACAGGCTGGCAGGGGAGCAGTTAGGCATCAATCAGGCTGGTAGGGGAGTTGTTAGGGGGTGATCAAGCTGGCAGGCAGAAGCAGTTAGAAGCAATCAGGAAGGCAGGCAGGTGAGCAGTTGGGAGCCTGCAGTCCTGGATTGTGAGAAGGATGTCTGTCTGCCCGTTTAGGCCCGATCCTACCAGGATAGGACCCAAATGGGCAGTCAGACATCCTACGAGGGGTCTCAGATTGGAGTGGGTGCAGCCTGGGCTGAGGGACACTCCCACCCCCTGTCCATGAATTTCATGCACTGGGCCTCTGATTGGTCACTATTATCCTTTGATTTGGTCACTATAGCAACTCCTGAGCTCCAGTCTCACTTGAAGTACGTGAAGTTCCATCCTCCTTCACCCTTATTGTTCTCACATTCTCTCTGGGCTTTTCTTCCTCCCTCTTATTTTATAAATGTGTACCTTTTGCTGTTCTCAGATCCCTTATCTTATGGAAATGTAACTTCTGCAGCTCCCTTGTCTTATGAAAATGTAACTTTTGCTGTTCCCTTGCTTTATGTTACTTATGCTGGTCCCTTGTCTTATATAACTTCTGCTTCCCCCTTGTCTTATAACTTTTGCTGCTCCCTTGCCTTATGGAAATGTAACTCCTGCCACTACCAGATCCCTTGTCTTATGGAAATGTACTCTTTTGCAACTCTGTAGCCATGTGTTTTTTCCATGGATCCCTTAATTTTTAAAAATGTCCTAAACCTGCCTATCTCACCCCTAAAAATCCCTTTCAAAAATTCCTATTAACCATTTATTTTCCTTTCTTTTAATGCCCTTATCAGTTTAGTGTAAAACTTATAGGGAGGGATATAATTAAATATTTTGTTGAGTGTTTTTTTTTGTTTGTTTGTTTGGTTTTTTGTTTGTTTTGTTTTTTTACTGTTCTTTGTAGAAGAGGTTATGCAGATTGGTGGTATTTATTTCTGAATTTTATTGAAAAGTTCACACAATTAGGCCTCAGGCCATAGAAATAATTTGTAGGAAGGATTTTCATTATAGATACAATTTAATGAAAACATATAGGATTTTCTATATTTCTTGCTTTGTTAAGCTGTTATTTTTTTCTGGAATTTTCTCATGATATATGATTTCAAATCTATATAATAAAAGCCTAAGCAACCTTTACAGTGGAACCACTAGAATGATTGGTTGCTATGATGTGCACTGACCACAAGGGGCACACACTCAATGCAGGAGCTGCCCCCTGGTGGTCAGTGCGCTCCCACAGGGGGAGCACCACTGGCTGGTGAGTGCAATGGTGGTGGTGGGAGCCTCTCTTGCCTCCGAAGGAGCACTAAGGAGCAGGGAGCCAAATGGTAAGGAGCAGTGAGCAGGTGGGTGGTAAGGAGTGAAGGGTCAGACTGTGAGAGGGTGCGGGCTGGGCTGAGGGACCTCCCCTGAATGCACAAATTTCATGCACTTGGCCTCTAGTATTATATAAGGGACTCCAGTATCTATAGTGATGAACCACTCACTCTATGTTCCTTGTATTGATTATGTTATACCTGTCTTCTTTTTTTGTTGTTGTCAGTCTTGCCAAGATTTACAATTTTTTTAATATTTTCTAAAAATTTGACAATATTTGGATCTGTTGATCTTTGTATTTTTTTTCTGAATTTCATTAAATTATTCTGATTTTCTTTTATTTCTATTATTGTTCAGAGATGGGGAACCTTTTTTTCTGCCAAAGGCCATTTGGATATTTATAATATTCAAAGGCCATACAAAATTATCAACTTAAAACTTAGCCTGCCATATTTGGTCAAACATTTAATTAACTCACCCCTCTTGCCTTGGCCAGCCCAGACCAAATGATTTCACTGGCCTTATATCGCCCAAGGGCTGGGCATTTCCCACCCCTCGTTTAAATAAATTCTCTTCTTATCAATTTTTGAGGTGAGTTATTAGATATTAACTTCAGGATTCATTTTTTTTTGTCTGTTTCTTTAGGTATATACTTTGGTGGATTCCACACATTTTAAGAGCTTTTCTTATATATATATATATGCTGAAATTGGTTTGGCTCAGTGGATAGAGTGTTGGCCTGCAAACTGAAAGGTCCCAAGTTCGATTCCAGTCAAGGGCACATACATTGATTGCGGGCACATCCCCAGTAGGGGGCGTGCAGGAGGTGGCTGATTGATGTCTCTCTCTCATCGATGTTTCTAACTT
The DNA here is from genome assembly GCA_004026805.1 of Lasiurus borealis. Classification (NCBI taxonomy): domain Eukaryota; kingdom Metazoa; phylum Chordata; class Mammalia; order Chiroptera; family Vespertilionidae; genus Lasiurus; species Lasiurus borealis. The sequence continues at coordinate 24,525 of PVJN01023336.1, read as the reverse complement.
TCTATCCCTCTCCCTTCTTCTCTATGAAAAATCAATAAAAATATATATTTAAAAAAGAGCTTTTCTTATATATAATTGACTTAAACCACACATTAAGTAGCATAACTTCTAAGATATCTATATATTTTTTAAATCACCCCAACAATTAAGATGACTATATTGATCCCCTTCCCAGGTTTCTATGAACATCTTCAGATTTTTTCCCCCTTTCTGATCCAGCCCAGGCCCTTCCTCTTTTTTTTTTTTTAATATATTTTATTGATTTTTCACAGAGAGGAAGAGAGAGGGGATAGAAAGCCAGAAACATCGATGAGAGAGAGAAATCGATCAGCCGCCTCCGGCACGCCCACTACTGGGGATGTGCCCGCAACCAGGATACATGCCCTTGACTGGAATCGAACCCGGGACCTTTCAGTCTGTAGGCCGACGCTCTATCCACTGAGCAAAACCGGCTTTGGCCCTTCCTCTTTTTTTCATGTGTGAAGATTTGTACCCAATTTTTTTTATGTGCATACCCACTTTCATTTTTCCTGGATAAATATGAAGGAATGGAGTGGCTGGGTCACATGATATATGTATCTTTAAGAGACTTTAGAAAATACCAAAGTGTTTTGTAATCTGATTTTATGATTTTATACCCTACTAGCAGTGTATGAATGGCAGAGTTGCTCTCTATACATATTGGCATTTTTTTATGGTTAGTATTCTTAATGGTAGGGATAGAGAAAGAAATAAAATATTGGGGACTAGCCATGATTGTAAGAAACATTAATCATGCTCTGTTAACCTTGACAGTTTTGTTCTGATTAAAGAAGGCACAACCCTCCAGTCTGCATTACTTGTAGTATCTTCCTGCTTTCCTAGTTTTTTTTCCTCAGGAGGAAGGTTGAACAGAAATATGTTGTCTACCATAATTGGAAGAAGATGGCTCTGCACATACTCTTTTTTGAAATGTGATTTAGTTTTAATTATTTTTCATCCTTTAATGAATTATCCAATCTTTTGCCAAAGGTGTCTTTAGTTCCTTACATATACCAGGTATGCAGGTATATTAATGAAATATAGCCTGATGGAAAACAGACAAGTAAATATGGAATATATTATAGAAGATAAGTCTTGTGGTAAAATTTTATGCTAAAAGAACAACCAAAGTGTAACTTATACCTATTTGTATTGTATTTACTGGTTATTCAAAAGTATCAGTCATAGGTGGAATCAAATGAGCAAAATAACCTGATGAACAAAATAGAACCAGAGACATAGAAGCATGAACAGACTAATGAATCTCAGAGAGCAGGTGGGGGTGGGTGGGTGGGAAGAGATTAACCTAAGAATTTATATGCATAACCCATGGACACAGACAATAGTGTGGTGAAGGCCTGAGAGGCAGGGGAGATGGATACAGGGTGGAGGGGGTCAATGGAGAAAAAGGGGAGACAGCTGTAATACTTTCAACAATAAATATAAATTTTTAAAAAGAGAAGAAAAAAAGAAATGACTTTATAATTTAGTTAATAACAATAAGAAGCACATTAATTGAACATTATTGGGCACCATTGTGGGTGTTTATTTTGTAGTTACAAAATAGTCATGGAAATGTCAAGTTCAGTGTAAGAAATATAGTCAATAATATTGTAATAACTATGTATGGTGCCAAGTGGGTATGGGAAATATCAGGTAAGAACACTTTGTAAAGCATATGGTTGTCTAATGATTATGCAGTACACCTGAAATGAATATAAAATAAAGGTAAATGTAAAGTGTAAATGAAAAAAAACCTGACATATGAATCTTTAAATGATCTTGATCTATTAGATTAAGAGAGTAACAGTTCATATATGTGTAACCTCACAACAGGATGATTTCACTTATTCTCAATTTTTTATTCTTTTGTCAAATATTTTATTTAACTTTCTTATTTAAAAACATAAACTGATTATATGCAATTTATTCTTGCCCTTTTATTTTCCTAAATTTAATTTGTTATACATTCAGTTAAATGAATAAAGCTTATGCTGACAGTTAGATTAATTTTACAAATTGTACTATTTATCATTTTTACTTCAAGGAATCAGTTAATTTTTTTACAAAAAAAAATAGACGATTTCCTCTTCTCTCTTTAATTTCTAGTGCTCTTCTCTCTTTAGTTTCTATCAGATATTTTTCTGTTTTTTTAATTTAATAAATCTTTATTGGTCAGATTACCTCCCTCCAATTATACTCATCCATAGGTGTACAATTTTTGTCCAGTCTCTTCCCAAACACACCTCAACCCCTTTCCCCCTGAGAATTTTCAGTCCACTCCCTTTCTATGCTCCCGATTCTATTATATTCACCAGTTTATTCTGTTCATCAGATTTTTAATTCACTTGATTTTTAGATTCACTTGTTGACTTTGAGCATGTTTTCATGTGTCTCTTGGCCGTCCTTCTGTCTTCTTTCAAGAAGATTCTATTTAGGTCAGTTGCCCATTTTTTATTAGATCATTTATCTTCCTTTTATTAAGTTGTATAAGTTGGCTGTAGATGTCAGAGATTAAACCTTTATCAGTGATAATATTTGCAAATATGTTCTCCCATACAGTGGGCTTTCTTCTTGTTTTGTTCATGGTTTTTATTTGCTGTGCAAAAGCTTTTAATTTTGATGTAGTACCATTTGTTTATTTTTTCTTTAGCTTCCATTGCCCTAGGAGCAGTTATCAGTGAAGAAATTGCTTTGGCATATGTTTGAGATTTTGCTGCCTGTGGATTCCTTGAGTATTTTTATGGTTTCCCTTCTTATGTTTAAGTCCTGTATCCATTTACAGTTTATTTTTGTGAGTGGTGTAAGTTGGTGGTCTGGTTTCATTTTTTTGCATGTATCTGTGCAATTATCCCAACACTATTTATTGAAGAGACTGTCTTGACTCCATTATAAGTTCTTGCCTCCTTTGTCAAATATTAATCGAGCATAGTGGTTTGGGTGGATATCTGGGTTCTCTATTCTATTCCATTGGTCTATATATCTGTTCTTGTGCCAGCACCAGGCTGTTTTGAGAACGGTAGCTTTGTAATACAGCTTGAAATCTGGTATTGAGATCCCATCTACTTTATTCTTCTTTCTCAGAATTGCTGCTGCTATTCGGGGTCATTTTTTTTTGTTCCAGATGAATCTTTGGAGAGTTCTTCTCATGTTCATTGAAGGTCAAGAGTACAACCAAAACTTAGGGAAGTTGGCAGTGATTGATCAGGTCCTCACTGTTTTGGGCCAGGTTCTGCAGAATTTGTAGTCCGGCTGCAGGGGCTGGTTGCTGCAGAGGCTGTGGGTCAGAGTTCTATATTTATATATGGACTGGTCATTGCCCCTCCCCCCCTTTTTTATCACTTTTATGTATGGTCTGATCTCTGATCATTCAGTCTCTAACAATAAAAAAAAGGTAAGGAAGGCCAATTACCATATTAAACATGCTTAATAATATTGCATTTTAAATTAATAGTAGATACTTTTTAAATTTTATACCAAATGATGGAGAAAAAAAATGGCATTGAGGTTTTAAAAATTAAATTAACACTTTAAAGTAAATTTTAAAAATGTCCTACCCTTTCTAAGCAGTTATTTTCCTCCCAATACTATAGTCACAAATGTGAACAAAGGTATGGTTAAAAAAATGATAAAAGATCTATTTTTGAGTAAGTTATATTGTGTACATTTTTTCACTATTAAAATATCACTTTAGTATTGTTGACCTTTTATTTTTTCAGTTTAATTAATTGATCATACTTTAATTTTTTAAAATATATTTTATTGATTTTTTACACAGAGGAAGGGAGAGGGACAGAGAGTCAGAAACATCGATGAGAGAGAAACATCGATCAGCTGCCTCCTGCATACCCCCCACTGGGGATGTGCCTGCAGCCAAGGTACATGCCCTTGACCAGAATTGAACCCGGGACCCTTCAGTCTGCAGGCCAACGCTCTATCCATTGAGGCAAATCGGTTTTGGCCATACTTTAATTTTTATGTTTTAGGTTTTGTTTATATTTCTGCTCTACTTTCCAATTTGGGAAGTGTATTATCAAATCTTAAATTTTCAGGACTTCCTCCTTTGCATTAATGTTATACATTTTTCTTTAGGCACATGTTTTGATGTATCCACATGATATTTAATAGCTTTATTGAGGTATAAAAGATTTTAAATAAACTGCATAACATTAAAATAAAGAGCGTAGGTTTTGAAATGTCTGAATATTTCTCAAACTGTCACCACAATGAAGATAGTGTAAATATCCATCTCCCCCTCATAAAGTTGCTTTGTTCAGCATTGTACTTCTCCTTCCTATTTCAACCCAAGCCGTTCCCTCATTCATATGCTGTGAACAGTCTTGTACAAGGCTTTGTGGAAGATACACTTTTAGTTTGTTGATTTGGAAAAACCATCAAAGAAAAGAGTGGCTGGAACATGACAGGTGTGTATTTAATTTTTTGTAGAACATGTCAGTGTCTTGCAGTGTGATTGTACTGTTTTACATTCTACTAGCAGCATGAGTTATATTTGCCAGCACATGCTCTGGTTAGTTTTTTTTTAAATATTTTTATTGATTTCAGAGAAGAAAGGAGAGGGAGAGGGAGATAGAAACATCAATGATGAGAGAGAATCATTGATTGGCTGTGTCCTGCACACTCCACACTGGGGATCAAGCCTGTAACCCAGGCATGTACCCTGATGGGAAATTGAACCGTGAAATTCTAGTTCATAGGTTGATGCTCAACCGCTGAGCCACGCTGGCCAGGCTGGTTAGTGTTTTTAATTGGAGTCTTTGTGATATCTCACTGTCACTTTAAATTGCATGGCTGTAACCAAGTGTTAGTTCCTTCTGTCCAAGGTATCTCCTGTAAATGGAGAATATGCATGTAACCCTGACCCTAACCATTTCCTTTCCATTATATTTAGAATGCATGGTTGTTGTTTTTTTATTGCACGCTACACTTTCTGTATAAAATGCTATAGAGGAAATTGGGGGCTCTGGATGATTTTATTTTTGTCGGGGGAGCATTTTCTTTGAAAGGCAGAGTGAGGTAGTCCATCTCATCTCAATCAATACTCCAGTCCTTTTGAAGCCGCTTGTCATGTTTTGTGAGGCATTTTCTATTCCTGGTTCACATTGACATGGAGAACATGGCCCATCGAGAATACCAAATCAGCCCTTGAGTTTTGCCAGATGCTCTCAAGTCTAGTGGGCCATGAACTCTATCGGGTTAATCTGCTGGGCTGGTGGGACGGCTGAAAGCCCCAGTCAGCCGCTCAGCTTCTCAGCTAAAGCTTCCTCCTTAGTATCTGGGCTTCTCAGTTACCGCCTTCCAGTTAGTAAAACAGGCCTGAGGGAGAAGGGTTCCCAGACCTGGGTCTCATCCCTTGAGCTTCTCTTCTAATTAATGAAATGTGGGATTCGGGGTGCAGACTTTTCTTCCGGGGGTCCTTCCTTGCCCTACGAGGTTTGAAGAATAAACTTGCTGACTAAAGGCTTCTTTAATAAAAATGTACAAGTTTACTGGAAGCGTATACAAACTCCATCCCCCAACTGGAAAAGGCCTACTCTCTCGCGCTCTTCTAATAGGAAAAAAATCTAAATAATCTGGCCAAGTCCCTTTGTATCCAGGTCTATAAAGGCTGCCGTTCTTTGTCTGAACTTGACCCTATTTCTAATTGAACCCTTTTTAAAATGTAGGACTCCATGCTTTCCTCATTGGTCACTCTGCTATTTAGTAATAGTTTCCAAGTCTGAAGCCCACGTGATGCCCCTCACATATCCATCTGATCTGTTCAAGTTGGAGGTGCTTTTGATCTCCATATGGCTCTCTCGGTTGTCTTGGCCTGAGATGTTTTATTACCTCTATGGTTCTCCCAGCTGCTCAGGTCAGTGCTGCTTTTGATCTACCTTAAGGTTGCTTTAATTGTTCATTCCAAAGATACCTCTGTCCTTCCTGGACGCTTCCCCCTCCTGTCTCCCTAAGTAAGCCAGCTAACTAACCCTTATCATTAAGATTCAGTTTCTTCAAATGCTTGCTCGCTTGGGTTTGTAGTGTCTTCAAACAAAATATTGAATATCTTCAAGCCTTCCTAGTTTTTCTCAGCAGGACGGTTGAGTAGGAAAGGTTGGTGTGTCATTAATGGAAGCGGACAGCTTAATACATACCGTTTGGGGGAAATACATTTTTGTATTTAGTTGTGTGTGTTTTCTCCTATAGCGCATGAAGTTAATCTTTATATCAATAAGGTAAAATACATTTATGGCAACCATCTACCCAAGCAGTAAAACTTTTCTTTTGTCCTTCTTTGTTTAATGCACTCCAATTAAATTGTTTTTATTGATCACCTCAGTGTTTTCCCAGTTTCCAACATGAGCCAGATATGGATTGTGTGGTGGAGGTACATTATTGAGTTATTGCCTTGTGAAAAACAAACCGGTAAATATGAAGTGTATTGCAGTTGATATGTTCTGTAGCAGTAGCAATCAGAATATTACCTATGCCACTTTACATTATGTCCCGTCGTCGCTCTAGGGGGCCTAGCATGTGAATCCTTTACTTATGTTGTTCTACTTCTACTTAAGATTGTACCACTTTGTGTAAATGTAACTTCACAACAGTATAATCCATTTGCACTCGCTTTCTTTTGTTCTCTTTTGCCATATTTTTTTTTGCAAAATAACTTATGCTGTGTTAATACAGTGAATACTATGTAATTTTTGCACCCAATCAAAATAGTTGTTTTTGCTGAGACCGGTTTGGCTCAGTGGACAGAGCGTCGGCCTGCGGACTGAAAGGTACCCGGTTCGATTCCGGTCGGGGGCATGTACCTTGCTTGCAGGCATATCTCCAGTAGGGGGCATGCAGGAGGCAGCTGATCCATGTCTCTCTCTCATGGATGTTTCTGACTTTCTATCCCTCTCCCTTCTTCTCTGTAAAAAAATCAATAAAATATATAAAAAATATTTTAAAAAATAGTTGTTGTTACTGTTGTTGATGTATATATGTATATATTCTTATGCATTTCAACATTATATATATAGTTATATATATATATATATATATATATATATATATATATATATATATATATAGTCCTATATAGTCCTATATAATTGCAGAAGATATATCAAAGGCATATTGCTAATAAGAGAGAGCAAGTTGTACTTTATTTGTGTTACAAGTTATTAATGTATTACTTATGCCAATATTTTTGTATATACCTGTTCATATATATACTTCCCTGCTAATCATGGTTACTTGTATGAAGAGATAAATTTCTTTTTTGGGAAACTTACACTGAGCATATGCCAAATTGATATTTAGTAAAAGAAAACCAAATACTGTAGTCACATGAAATCATATCGTTAATGACTTTCTGAAAGAGTCACTCTTTTCTATTTCTTTTTCTTTCTCTTTTCCTTTTCCTTTTGTAAGGTAGTACAGAATAGCCAAGATGTTATGTTTAAGGCCAGAGATAGAACAGAGTTAAAAAAGAAGTAAGAAAGTATACGGAGAATTTATATAAAGAAAATAATATAATTTATAGTGAAATATTTAGAAGTATCTCACTTCTAATTAGTTGGTAAGATCATTAACCGAGGGACCATAAATAAAACTGGCACAATGAATGCTCTTTAAAAGTGCTCTGAAAGGATTAAGTAGCAAGTATATTGTGAGGTTTGTCATATATCTGGGGGCCTCCAGTACCATGATATCAGAAAAAAGAATGGTAACAATAATCAGAATATAATAATTCCTGAATTTTATCTGATAAATATATAAGACAAAACCTTTAAAATGTTATAACCAGATAATCAATGGGTCCGTGCTGCCTGTCACTACTTGAGCCAATTCAGCAGAGACAGGATTGAATCGTATTATGAGTGTTTATTCCAATACCGCCGGCAGTATGGGAGAGCAGCAGATCACCCACAAAAATCTGCTCTGCACCCCTTCACAAGCCAGCTGCTTATATTGGGTAGGAGGACAAAGATTACACGGGGAAGTGGGCAAAAGGGTATGCCAAATGGCAGTTAGCAGATAATGCAGGCTGGAGATTCGAAAAGGCCTGAGGGTTTTCAAAGGGCCGGGGTGGGGGGATTCTTCCAAGCGCTGGTGGCTCTGGTTTCGGCAGCACAGCTGGTAATCTTCCCATGATAATAGGCCGCTGCACATGGAAGGACAGCCTGCATTTCCAGGTGAGCTCTCAGGACCCTCCTGCAACGCGCAGCCACGTTAGACTGTGCCTTCTTTAATCAGAACAAAACAATCACGGTGAACAGCTGATCCCCGATATTCTATTTCTGCCCCTAGAACACGGCCTTGTCTTGTAAGGTTTTTGTACCATTTCTTATGAGGTATGTAATGAGGCTTAGTGAGACTTTCTATTCTATAAAATTGTGTTTAGGTTTAACCAGATGGAATTCTGCAATCTTGCTAAATTCGCTTATCAATGCTCATATATTTGCCTATAGATTGCTTTTCCAGAGCCTACAAACGATCATCTGCTCTGTGAATAAGGGTGATTTCTTGCCGAGACCGGTTTGGCTCAGTGGATAGAGCGTCGGCCTGCGGACTGAAAGGTCCCGGGTTCGATTCCGGTCGGGGGCATGTACCTTGCTTGCGGGCACATCTCCACAGTGGGGTGTGCAGGAGGCGGCTGATCGGTGTCTCTCTCTCATAGATGTTCCTGACTATCTCTCTCCTTCCTCTCTGTAAAAAATCAATAAAATGTATTTTTTAAAAAAGGTGATTTCTTTGCATTCTTTCCAATTTTTAATGCTTTTCTTTGTTTTCTTGCATTTTTTTTTCCTGTCTATACCCTCCCTAAAATGTTTAGTAGAAATGGTGATAGTAGGCATTCTTATCTCTTTTAAGATCTCAGGGTACCGAGGTTTCCATTACTTAACCACTAATGATATTTGCTGCAGTTCTCAGAGTTGTCGTTTTTTTTTTTTTTTTTAAACATAACTTGATGGTAAATTTTGTCATATGAGTTTTCTCTATCTATGGTAATAGTGACATGATGCTGTGCTTTCATTGGTCAGTTTCATTCCGAAGTGTTACCTCAACAATAATTCACGCTTTGATTCTACCCAGTTGGTTCATGGACTTATATAGCGTAAGTATTTTGGGGTTATGAATGTCAAACATACTAGTAAGTTGCTTTCTTTTCTTAAGTAAGGGTAGTGTGGTTTCCTGAAGATATAAATCTTTGTTTTTAATTTCTTAAAATGTCCTTATCCTCATGGTGTAAAGTTTACAAAGCTTACATGAATTATTTTGGAAAGTTTTTCTATTGTTTCTATTATGTGAAAGAGCTTGTGCAAGCTTGGTGTTATTTCTTAATATATGCAAAGTACATGACTTCAGGTGCCAGGACTTGGAATTCATTTGTAAGAATATTTTTCAATAATACAGGCATGGCTTGTCTGTGAGATATAGGACAATTGAGATTTCTTAAGTTTTCTTGATTTGTTAAGCTGGGTTTCTTGGAACATTCTCTTCTGGTCATATTTTTCTTTTCTTTTTTTAATATATTTTATTGATTTTTTACAGAGAGGAAGGGAGAGGGATAGAGAGTTAGAAACATCAATGAGAGAGAGACATCGATCAGCCGCCTTCTGCACGCCCCCTACTGGAGATGTGCCCGCAACCAAGGTACATGAGCTTGACCGGAATCTAACTTGGGACCTTTCAGTCCGCAGGCTGACGCTCTATCCACTGAGCCAGACCGGTTTCGGCTGGTCATATTTTTCTGAGGGTTTTTTAAAATTATGAATGTTGAATTTTGTTAAATTTTTTTAATATATTTTATTGACAGAGAGGAAGGGAGAGTGATAGAAAGTCAGAAACATTGATGAGAGAGAGACATTGATCACCCGCCTCCTGCACACCCCACACTGGAGATGTGCCCTCAAGCAAGGTACATGCCCCTGACCGGAATCGAACCCGGGACCTTTCAGTCCGCAGGCCGACGCTCCATCCACTGAGCCAAACCGATCTCGGCATCTGGGTTTTTTTTAAAATGGTGAATGTTGAATTTTGTTAATTTAAAAAAATATATTTTATTGACAGAGAGGAAGGGAGAGTGATAGAAAGTCAGAAACATTGATGAGAGAGAGAGAGACATCGATCAGCTGCCTCCTGCACCCCCCACACTAGAGATGTGCCTGCAAGCAAGGTACATGCCCCTGACCGGAATCAAACCTGGGACCTTTCAGTTCGCTATCCACTGAGCCAAACTGGTCTTCGCGAATTTTGTTAACAATTTTTCTGCATGGATTTATATGATCACAGGACTTGTTTTCTTTAGCTTATTGATATGGTAAGCTATATTGATTGATTTTCAGTTATTGAACCAGCCTGATAAAGATGGCGTTAAAACCACTTGGTTATGGTGTATTATATATATATATATATATATATATATATATATATATATATATACACATATATATAAATGTATACTAGAGGCCTAGTGCATGAAATTTATGCATGTAGGCTCCCTAGGCCCGGCCCACAATTAGGGTCTTCCAGCTGCTGGCTGGGGCATTCCTTCATTCTGCGCTGCCCCCTCGTCATCAGTGCATGTCATAGCAAGTGATAGAATTCCTGGTCTCCTGGCTGAACTCCCGTGGGGACACTTTGCATATTAGTGTTTTATATATATACTAGTGGCCCAGTGCACAAAATTCATGCACAGGGGGGTATCCCTTAACCCAGCCTGTACCCTCTCTAATCTTGGACCCCTCAGGAGATCAGACCTAAATTGGCAGTCAGACACCTCTCTTGCAATCTGGGACCCCTGGCTCCTAACTTCTCACCTGGCTGCCTGCCTGATTGCCCTTAACCACTCTGCCTGCTGGCCTTCTCACCCCCAATTACCCGCCCCCCTGGCTGGCCTCCTCACCTCCCTCCTGGCCTGATCGCCCCTAACTGCCTGTGCCTCGGCCGTGCCACCATGGCTTTGTCCGGAAGGATGTCCATAAGGTCTTCTGGTCTAATTAGCATAATACCCTTTTATTAGTATAGATAAACACTAGAGGGCTGATGCATGAAATTTGTGTAAGAGTAGGCCTTCCTTCCCCCAAGCTGCTGGCACCAGCTTCCCTCTGGCACCCAGGATCCAAGCTTCCCTCTGACTATTGGCACCTGAGACTTTGGCTTCCTTCACAGAGAGAGGCCTGCCTACCTGCTGCAGCCTGCTGGTTAGTGGCCTGAGCTTCCCTCGGTGGGGCGATCATGGGGCGATGGCTGGGCCCCTGACCAATCGCATAGCATCTGCCTTGGTTGGCCTAGCACCAGTGTGTGTCATAGCATGTTCATGGATGGTCATCCGGGTGATCATCCAGATGGTCACCTAGATGGTGGTTCCGCAGTTCGGCCATTGGGTCAAATCTGCATATTATGCTTTTATTATATAGGCTAATTCTATTTGATCATTTTTTATTAAGGATTTTGTGTCCGAATTCAAGGGATGTTAGTCTGTAGTTTTCTTTTTTGTACTTTCTATCTCATTTTGCTTTCAGGGGGTGGAAGTCAAGGCTCTCCACATGCTATCTATTAACTCACTTTTGGGGAAAGTGCTCTTTACCATCCATCAAGGATGAAAGTCCCGGACAAGTATTGAACCATCTCTACAACTCTGAAGGGCATTTTGGGGTGACAGACTAGTGAGGGTGTAAGTTTAGGCTCCCCACTCAGTCTTTACTGGCATGGAGGAGGATGGCGTTCCACTATAATGCAGCTATTGTCCAAAAGTTTGTGTATTGTTAGGTTGTTCCTTTTCCAGCCTTTTGTCTACTGCAAGCATGCTCTTGTTGTAGCTTTTTGTCTGAATCTTTTGGCATTTCTGTGCTGCCAGATTTTTCAGCTGCGGTTCTGAAAATGTATAAGGCAAAACCAAACAAGACAAAATGGGAGGGGGGTTGTTTTGTTCATTGCGTTCTGAGGACCCTAACAAGTACCTTTCAGAATCTTGTTTATTTTATGGGTGACATCCAGATTTTTAGCTGTACTTAAAAGAAATAAGGAATGTATGTCTATTCCATCTTCTTAGAAGCAGATATCCAACATTTTTATAGCCAGTGATCTTCATAAGCAGTAGATTTGTTTTTGCCATCATTTGCTTATTTTTTTTTTCAATTGAATTATTTCATTCATCTCATAAATACTTCTCCAGTTCCCACCATGTGCCAGGTGTGGGCCATGTGTGGCAGTTACATTATCGAGAAACAGCTTAGTGGGAAAACAGACAAGCAAACATGCAATATATTATAGAGTATACTATGTATTATGGCCATTTGTAATGCATTAACAAGAACTAGCATATTACCTAAATTTTTTTTTGTTATTTTAGTGGCTTCTCAGGGGATTGATATATATTTTTAACATATATTGTTCTTGATTTTGGAGAGGAATGGATAGGGAGAGAGAGAGATAGAAACATCAGTGCTGAAAGGGAGTCATTGATTGGCTGCCTCCTGCATCCCCTCCACTGGGGATCAAGCCCGCAAACCTGGTATGTGCCCATGACTGGACTCAAACCCAGTACCCTTCAGTACACAGGCTGATGGTCTATACACTGAGCCAAACCAGTTTGGGCTCAAGGGATTGATGTTTGAATTCCTTTTTTGATCTTATACTTAGAGTTATACAGTATATGTTTTCTATAATATACAATCCTTTTATTCTTTGGCAAAATATATTTTACATGTAAAATTATTTACTGTATTTTCTGGCATATAAGACAACTGGGTGTATAAGATGACCCCCAACTTTTCCAGTGAAAATATAGAGTTTGGGATATACTCACTCTATAACACAATTCCCAGTGTATAAGACAACCCCCGACTTTTGAGAAGACTTTCCTGGGTTAAAAAGTCATCTTATACACCGGAAAATATGGTATATAAGCAGAACACATATAATCAATTAGGTATTTTGCAATATATAGAGCATTAGTGAAAGCAGTGAGTGTGCATCTATATTTTCATGTTTAGCTAGACTTCATATCCTAATAAAAGAGTAATATGCAAATTGACCATCACTCCAACACACAAGATGGCTGCCCCCATGTGGCCACAAGATGGCCAGCAAAGAAGGGCAGTTGGGAGAGACCAGGCCTGGGAGGGCAGTTGGGGGCGATCAAGCCTATAAGGAAGGGCAGTTAGGGGCAATCAGGCTAGCAGGGGAGTGGTTAGGGGGTGATTAGGTTGGCAGGGGAGTGGGTATGGGTGATCAGGCTGGCAGGCAGAAGTGATTAGGGGCAATCAGGAAGGCAGGAAGGTGAGCAGTTGGGAGCCAGCAGTCCTGGATTGTGAGAGGGATGTCTAACTGACCATTTTGGCCCAATCCTACTGGATCTGGTCTAAATGGGCAGTTGGACATCTCTCAAGGGGTTCCAGATTGGAGAGAGTGCAGCTGGACTGAGGGGCACTTTCCCCCTTTCCGTGCATGAATTTTGTGCAGCAGGCCTCTGATATGTATAATAATTTTGGTAATCAAGTAATTAGAAAATGATCAAGTAGTTATAAAATAGAATTCTTATGCTAAGCAAAATAAGCCAGTCAGAGAAAGACAAATACCTTATTATCTTACTAATACATGGAATTTGATGAATAAAATAAACTGATGAACAAAATGGGTATATGGAACAGACCGACAGAGGTCTGAGGAAAGATGGAGGGTGGGACTGGATGAAAGAAGGTAAAGAGATTAGCCAAAGAACATGTGCATAGCACATGGACACAGACAGTATTGTGGTGAGGGCCCAGGGGTGTGGGTGGGAGCTGGGTGTAGGTGGGCAATGGGGGATGGGAATGGGGTACATCTGTAATAGTGTCAACAATAAAAATTTTAAATTGAAAAAAAATGCAATTAGTAACTTCCATCAAAGAATATACAAAAAAATAAATATAAATGGACAATTACCTATTAAGCATGCTTTATACATAATTTAAATTGTTTGAGTAAGAGGATACCTATTTCATATTGAAACCAGTTTTTTGGGAAACATTTCAGTATTTTTTAACCATGTTACAAATTTATCTACATTTTTCACCATCTACAACTATATCAGACACAGCTACTCACACGTGCATTAAAGTATCCTATATAATAAATGCCTAATATGCTAAGTGGCCAGTCATCCAGTTGTCTGTTCAACTAAAGTGTAATATGCTAATGATATGCTAAGGCCGCTCAACCACTCTCTATGCCTTGCACTGGCAATTAGGGGGCAGATGCTCTGACCAGTGGGTTAGCTCGCTGCTGGGGTCCACAGATTAGGACTGAATGAAACGGGCCAGACACACTCTGGAGTCGTCTCCCGGTCCCTCCCCTGCTGACCAATCTCCCGTGTCCCTCCCTGACCCCAATTATGCACCTGTGGGTCCCCCTGCCTGGCCTGTGCCCTCTTGCAATCTGGGCTGAGGGAACCCTACCCCTGTGTGATGAATTTCATGCACTAGGACTCTAGTGGATAAATAAAAGTTAAAACAGCTATTTGTGATAAATTATATTATGTGTATGCCATGAATACTATGAAGTATTTACCACTAATTAAGAAGTTGTTACATATTTACAAAATATATCTTCAAGGTATATTTCTAATGAAGAAATCGTATTGTAATTCATATACAGATATGCATACAGTTATGTAAATATATTATTCATGTTAATTTGTGTATGTTTATGTCTGTTATACTTCTTAGCTAATCACAATTAATTCTGAAAAGTGTTGCATATCATCATTTTTTGGAAAATTTTATACTGTACACATGCCATCTATGTATACTACAGACTGAATGTTTGCATACCAACATTCATATGTGATGGCATTAGGAGGTGAGGACTTTGGGAGGTCCCAGAGAGCTCTCTTGTCACTTCTACCATATGAAGTTACAGGGAAATATGACCATCTATGACTCAGGAAATTGGCTGTCACCAGACACTGGATCTGATGGCACTTTGATCTTGGACTTACCAGCCTCTAGAACTGTGAGAAATAAATTTATCTTGTTTATAAGCTACCCAGTCTATGCTATTTTGTTATAGCGGGACCAAGATAACATACATAATTAAAGATATAAGTAAAAAAATAATAAAAAACATGTTATGATGCTATATCATCAATAAAACTTAAAGGACCTACACTCTGCTTTCTTATGTTAAAGTAGTCCAGATTGAGATAAGACATTATGAAGAAGTTAGATGGGAGATTTAGAAAAGAGAAAGGGAAAATAATAAGCAATATTAAATAAGATATGAGGAAAATAATTTAATTTGTAAAGTTAAACTCATTTGTAAAGTGTGTGTGCGTGTGTGTGTTAGAGAGGAAGGGAGACGGAGAAATGAAAACATCATTAAACAAGGATTATTAGGAAATTGGTCACAAAGAATAATCTGTTTTGTTGTTCTAGTAGAATTAAATGTCGAGTATATAATAAATATTTTGGGGTTTCTATTATCATAATAGAAAAATAAAATGACAACAATAAGGGTTAAGACCTTCTCAAGTTTTATCTGATCAGTATATGGAAAAAGGCTTAAGGATATAATATTATACTATAGGATTTTTGTGCCATTTTTTCCCTTTTTAAATTTATTTTTCATTTAAACATAGTTGGTATACAATCTTATATTGGTTATATTAGTTTCAGGTGTATAATATAGTGATTCAACATTTTTATGTGCCATTTCTTATGCTATATGTAAAAAGATTAGTAGCAACGAATGCACTCTGAAAAATGTGTTAATATTTAACTGTATGGAATCCAAAATCTTGCTAAATTTACTATTTAATTTCAATGATCTGTAAGGGAAGTTTTGAATATTTCACTATTAGATATAATATTTGCTGCAGTGTGTGTGTGTGTGTGCGTGTGTGTGTGTGTGTGTAATAAAAACCTAAGTGATCTTTACAGTGGAACGACCACAACAACCAGTCGCTATGTTGCGCATTGACGGGCAGGGGGCAGGCGCTCAGTGCAGGAGCTGCCCCGTGGTGGTCAGTGTGCTCTCACAGGGTGAGTGCCGCTCAGCCAGAAGCCGGACTCACAGCTAGCAAGTGCAGCAGCAATGGCGGAAGCCTCTACACTCTACAGCCTCCGTGGCAGCACTAAGGAGCAGTGAGCAGGCGGGCAGTAAGGAGTAAGGGATCCTGGACTGCGAGATAAATAGGTAGATAGATAGATAGATAGATAGATAGATAGATAGATAGATAGATAGATAGTGTGTGTGTGTGTGTGTGTGTGTGTGTGTGTGTGTGCGCGCGCGCGCGCCCGCGCGCTCGCGCCAGAGAATAGAGAAGGAGAGAGAAATGAAATCATTGATGAGAGAGTACCATTGATCAGCTGCCTCCTGCATGCCCCAAACTGGGATCAAGCCCACAACCCAAGCATATGCCTTGACAGTGAATCTTGACGCTCAACCACTGAACCATGCTAGTCAGGCTATTTGCTGCAATTTTAAAGTATTTTTTAAAAAAATCTTTACTGGCCAAAACCGGTTTATTGATTTTTTACAGAGAGGAAGGGAGAGGGATAGAAAGTCAGAAACATCGATGAGAGAGAGACATCGATCAGCCGCCTCCTGCACGCCTCACAGTGGAGATGTGCCCGCAACCAAGGCACATGTCCCTGACCGGAATCGAACCTGGGACCTTTCAGTCGGCAGGCCCATGCTCTATCCACTGAGCCAAATCGGTCCGGCTGGATGGTAAATTTGGGTATATTGTTTCTCTCTATTGTGATGGTGATATGATTTTGCTCTTTGTTTCATGATAGTTGTTTAATGCTGGAATTTTTTATCTCACTAGATTTCATTCTTGGTTTAAACTCAGGAGGTTCCTGGGGTTGCTATAGCTGAAGTAGCTTTGTTTTTTGTTTGTCAAATATAAGTTGTGCTTTTGGGGTTGAAGCAGGATTTCATAAGGCATATATACCATTGACTTTTCTAACTTTTATTTTCCTTATCGTTTTGGTGTCAAGTTTATAGGGGTCACACAAAGCATTTTGGGAAACATTTTTACGATTTCTACTATTTGGGAAGGCTTGTGTGTAATGACAGTTATTTCTTTTTCCATTTTACTGTGTGGAAAAGTTCATAATTGTAGTCACTAGCACATGGGATTAATTTGTAGGAAGGCATTTTATGACAGACATACTTTATTTACAAGATATCGGACAATTGAGATTTTGTAAGTTTTATTGTTCATCAAACTACGTCTTCCTTGCAATTTTCTCTGTTCACAGATCAAACTTTATAGCATAAAGTTATTTATATCATTATGTACGTGTTGCTGGGATTAGGCATGAGGATTTCCTTTTTTTGGGTCATTTTTATTGAATCTATGTTTCTTCTTTTTTATCTGTGTATTTTCTTAATCAGTCCAGCCAGAGGTTTTATGTAAGTCTCCTACCTCCTCTCCACCCATACCCCCATACCCCCCAAAAAATTTTAGCATTTTCAGTCTTCTCTTTGTATTTCTTATAATGTCACTCGAGAAAGTACTTTTATTGTTTCATTTCTATTACTAGATACTAATCTTTTATTGAATATATGATTTGAAAATATTTTCTCTAGCTTGGCTGATGCGGCTCAGTGGTTGAGCATCAACCTGTGAAACAGGAAATCATGGTGTGATTCCCAGTCAAGGCACAATGAGAGAGTCTCATCATTATGTCCATCCCTCTCTGCCTGCCTCTTCCTCTCAGAAATCAATAAAATATATTTTAAAATATATTTTCTCCAAGTCTGTAACTTGCCTGTTCATACTCTTACCTGAGGCTGAAACATTTTAAATAGTAAAATCTTTAAATAATATGGAGTCCAAATTATCAAAATTTTCCTTTATGGGTCATGTTTTTGGTGTTGAGACTAGCCTTTATTGCAGCTATTTTGAAAACAAAATTTACATTTAAATCTATGATCCAGTATAAGCTAATTTTTAAGTTGTGAAGTTTAAATAGAAGTTTATATGTTTGTTTATGAATATCTCATTGCTTGAGCACCATTTATTGAAAAGTTTATTTTTTTCTCCATTAAATTGCTCTTCCAATTTTATAAAAAATCAGTTGTCCAATGGAATATTATGCTGCCCTAAAAAAGAAGAAATTCTTACCATTTGTAGCAACCTGGATGGAACTGGAGAGCATTATGCTAAGTGAAATAAGCCAGTTAATGAAGGAGAAACACCACATGATCTCATTCATTTATGGATAATAAATAACTGCCGGAAACCAAACATGGAGTCACTGATAGAAAGATGTGAACAGGAGGCCAGAAGGCTGGTCAACCTTAATTGCTCTGAAAGGTCAGAGCTAATCACTCACTGTTTAGTTGAAATATTGTTAGCTGAAGCAGTTTCTACCTGTTTGTCTTGTGTTAATTTCTGTTCTTATAATTTCCTGCCTAAAGGCTATGGGTGTGTCCTAAAGCCTTAATAAAAGGGAGAAAAAGGCCAGAGCAAGTGGCAGTCCTTTCCACTAGAGGAAGGCTCCTGCCTGGCCCCCCAATATTGCCAAGTTAATATTTTCTAATCTCTCTTTTCATTTGCGTATGGCCTCCTCCAGAACCCGCACCCTGAACTGGGAACCCTGAACCACGTGGGACATGGAAAGGGGCTCCCAAAAATAACATTATAAACTGATGAACAAAAAGATAGATACAGAGGTAGTAAAGCACTTAACAGACTGTCAATTACAGTGGGAAGGTTAGGGAGAGGTGGGGTAGATAAGAGATCAACCGAAGGATTTATATGCATGCATATAAGCATAACCGATGGACACAAGACACTTGTGGGTTGGAGCATTCATGGGAAGTGGGGGGGGGGCAATGGAAAGATATGTACACATGTAATACATAAATAAAAAAAAATTAAAAAATCAGTTGGCTGTACTGGGGGCTATTTTTGGTATTATGTTATTCATTATATTCCATAAATAAGTGAGATCATGCAAGCTCACAGTTTTTATTCTACTTCCTTACTCTTATTATATACATATTATAATAATCTTGTCTGTATCTTTAAAAACTTGTTATAATTTTTTAGGAATATGATTAAGGCAATATATCAATTTGGGAAGAATGGAAATATTTATATTACTATGTAGAGTCTTGTGATACATGATCATGGTACATCTCACCATTTCTTTGTATCTTAGATTTTTAAAACTAGTTTGGTGTAGTTTTAGATTACAAGGCCTGCACATATTGTGTTTAATTTCCACCTAAACATTTCCTTTTTTTTTTCAGCAATCTCACATTGTATTGTATTTTCAATTTTATTGTCTACATGTTCATTGCTACAGTATAGAGATAAAATTGATTTTGCATGAAGAGTATTAATAATGGAATAACATCCATCAAAGGATGTACAAAAATATAAATGAGCAATTACTTTTTTTTTCTTTTGAGCAATTACTTCTTAAGTATGTTTTAAATTTACTGTGCATGTATTATAGCTGCAGTAAGTAGAATAATAGTACCTACGGATATTTTGTGCTATGTTTGGTGCTTGCTTAAGGGATGGGTATTTGAATTTACTTCCTGTGGTCTACTTAGTTTTATACAGTATCATTTCTTATAAATATAACCTGGTGCGTATTAGGTGCTGTTGAGTTGGCTCTTATTCCTGGCCACTCTAAGAGAGATGCCAACATGAACCCTCAAGAACTTCTGATCTGGCAGGAGTAATAAAACCTGTTTATCACAAGTGAGGTACCATGTAGAAGCAATATAGATACAATTTATGGTAAGCTGGCGTGAGAATGGGGTTCCCACCCTATTGTGATCCCTCACGAGTTTGTCTCACTGCTCACCGGAGACATTTTGGAAGGAAGTTACCAACAGTGTACTATTCCAGCACATAGAGGTAAGAAAAAGTCTAGAAAAAATTTAAAAATTATACACATAGGGTTTGTATTTGTGATTACTTCATAGGACCTGAATTTTACAGGACCACAGAAGGGAGGCGGGGTTATGATTGCCTCATATATTTAGCATAAACAATATAAGCACTATTTCTGTGGCAATGAGGCTATGTAAGATTAACAACATCAATAGTAGCCCTGTGTCAAGCTAAGTAACTTCTAGTGGATGCAATGGGAGAAGCCTAAAATTTGAACGACCTAACAGCACAAAAGTTTGTTTTTGTGCTCATTAAGTTTGGCATAGGGGGGTGGGGTCTACGCTGTCCAGTGGCCCAGGGATGAAGGCCCAGGGATGCACATCTCAGCACAGGCTCTCAGTATTTGCCGCCGAATTGAACCGAAAGCAGGCACACTCACATGCCTTGGTCTGGAAATGATAAACTTTGCTTCATGTTGATCAACAAGGTAAATCACTTATGGTCTCTGTAGTCAGCGGCCAATCTCAAAGAATTCAGTCCATTAACATTCTACTGCAGAGAACCAGTGGATCCTGTGCCAAATCAGATTCCAGTCGACAGCAGATTTGAAAACATTCTGAGAATGTGGTGGGGGCGGCCAGAGGGGCTGAGGAGAGGTGTGTAAACTTTGCCATCTGAAGTAATTGCATGAAATGGGGCCGCTGCTCTCAGAGGGGTCGTCAGAGAAGGAGGGCATCTGCAGGGAGTCGGGGTGCTCCAGGTTGGGGAGGCAGGGACCTGGGCTGTGTGTTCAGGATGCTGGGTGCTGCCTGCAGGGGAGGATGTGGAGAAGAGCTGGGTGGCAGGACAGGTTCCAGCCCGGACAGGAAGCGCACCGGGGAAGACCCAGGGGAAGGGCGCTGTGACGAAGGAAAGGGCTGGGACTGGCACTGGTGCTGGGCCCGGGGCAGAGTCAGCTCTCAAGGAGCCCGGGGCTTGGGGGGGGGGGTTGGAGGGACAGGAGGACCCCGGGTAAATGAACTCCAGACAGTCCCTACATTGTGCTTCATTGTCGTGTTCACTCCTTCTTTAGGCTCTTTCAGTACTTTAACCGCAGGCCTCTGCTTCTTACCGTCTGAAAAACACCACGGAACAGTGAGAAGAGAAATGAATGAATAAACACACGGCTGGGAGGAGTGTGGCAGTGTGGGTTCTTGACCAATTCAGACTAGGGCTCTGTCACTCACCAGCCTGGTGAATTCGGAGCCTTTCCAGACTCTGAGCCTCGGATTCCTCATCAATGACCTGGGCTTGGTGCCTCCTTCCTTCTAGGACTGTGGGGATGTGTGTAACGGGTGTAAAGCACCTGGCACAGTAACTGGTGTGCATTGAGATTGTAAAGAATGGCAATTACTACCATGATTTTTTTGGACCTTAAATAAGACCCACCCTTGTGCTGAGATATTTTTCTTTGTATTGTTGTGTTAATCCAGGAGATGTCTGAGAACATGCAGTGCTAAAGAACTCTGCCAAAAACTCTGCTGAGCAAGAAAAAATACCTTAGCAAGTCATTCCTCTTCGTGGAAATGGTATTTAATTTGTGTGTTAGGGGATCCCCCTCATCTGCATAGAACACAAAGCTCCTAAAATGTGTGTCAAAAACGACTCTCCCTTCTCCCTCCAGCTGCCCTTTGCTCTAGATCACCCCATTTTTCATTCATTTGACCTCTCCCCAAATCAAGGCCTCCCTTAGAGGTTGACAAATGTTACTCAAGATAAACCGGCTAAAATGCCTTTTTATGGAGCGCGCCCCGTTTCTCCCAGCCCAGGGTAGAGAGCGCCAGCACAGTGCCTCCCTGGCACCCCACCCTGAGGAAGAGCTGCCCTGATGTCCAGAACCTGCCTGGAGATGGTGCGATAACATTCCAGTCCTGCGCCGTGTGTCTTCCTGCCGCTTCCAGCCCTGCCCCAGGTGGAGGTTTCTCTCTGCTTCATCCAGGTCCCGTCACTGCCGAAAGCAGTTCTCCTCTGGAGGCTCAGCTCCTCACCTCAGACCCGCCACACAAGGGCCTGGCCCGCGCTCACCACCCTCACACCCTCCTCCAAGGCCCCACCCGCCTCAATATAACAGCACCTCCCACTGAAGGGACCGAGGCTTCCCAAGACCCCAGATTGTCTGCTTATCATGACCCCCCTCTTCTCCCCTCCTCATACTTCTTGTCACTGGATTTGGGTCTTAGAGGTGTCTCACCATCTTCCTTTTACAGGAGCTGCTCTAGCCTCCATCATTCTAGGGGGAGTAGCTCTTTTTTCTCACCATCTCCTCTCCCCACCCCCGCGCCCTGTCTCCCCCCACCCCCCAACCATCAAGGAGCTTTCCCAAGAGCAGATGCTCAGTTGAGGAATTTAAAAAAAGGCAGTAGCAATTCATGATTTCATCTCTCTTAGGTGCTTGAATAAACAAAGCAAGTGCAGGTATATAACTTTTATTTAATAGAACAGCAGAATACAAGGCATAAGGGAAACCAAGAATTGATCATCTTTTACTTCTCTCTGTACTTCTTTATCACAACTATTTTGCCACTCATTTCTGTCACATTTCTAAGGAAATACATTTCCTAACACCATGTTATCTTGTTCCAGATCACTGTGTAAGATGGAAGGTTACACCGTTTGTTTAGTAAAATGCAAAATTCTTATTCCTAAGCCTCATAAACAATGTTAACTACATAAGCAATATCATGTATGCACTTAGATTCTAATGCTAATTATTAAACTTGTTTTAAAGAACAGGTGAAAACATTCAGCAGCCATAAGGCAAGCCTTTGATAACAGAATAGGAGCACAGATAGGATGTGCACTGCGCTCCCTCCAGCCCCATCTGACCCCCCCCCCACACACCCCTTCAAGCACCAAGTGGGGGGAGTCCTTCAGATTTCAATACTTGTGGGCGCTGGAGAACTCACTGGCCAGGGGGCTGGTGCGAACCACGGCGGCGAATCTCTGGCGGGTTCTCTCCAGCTCATCCTGCAGGGCCTCTTCGTACCAGCGCGGGAAGGAGCTGGGCTGGGTACCGTGCAGCTTGGCTAGGAACTGCAGCACTTCCATCTTGCTGGTCTCGGCGTAGGCTTGCGGGCCCCACAGGAACTCGTGGCTTGGCGGGTCGCTGAGGGCCGCCTGGCAGTACACCAGGTACCCTTCCTTCACCAGCTCGGCGATGAGCTTCTTCGGCTCCCCGTGCAGGTTGTGCTCCTGGCCGGCGTGGATGCCCATCGCGTTGAGCACATCCCAGATCTCTTCCTCGGTGGCGCAGTTGCCCTTCATGAAGATCACGCAGAGGATGGTCATCAGGAGGCCCTTGCGGGGCATGATCTCCCCGCTCATCTTGCTATCCCCGGCGTGGTGCAGCTTGCTCACCAGCACGTAGCTGTGCCCGGCAGGGTCGGCTTCCTTCACATCAATGCCGAAGGCCAGCACCATCAGCTCGGTGGCTCTCTTGAGGATCTCCAGGAAGTAGGGCTTGTGCTTCTTGATGACATGCTTCAGCATGTCTTCCTTGATGATGGGCTCCTTCAGGTTGTACTTGCGCAGCATGAACTGCGCCAGCAGCATCGCCTTCTGATCTAGAGGGCTTCTGCGGGGACCCTCAGCCCCCAGCTCTACCTGGGAGGCATCTGCACTTCCCTCGCCCTGGCTCTCGGCACCGGCACCGGCACCGGCTTGAACACTGGGCCATGCGATTCTGGCCTTGGGAAGGCCAGTGGCTGCAGCTGCTCCCTGAGGCTCCTGGGCGACCGCGGACTCAGGGGTGCTCAGGGAAGAGACCTCAGAAGAAGGAGAGGAGGAGGCATCAGAATCTCCCCCCTCCT
Source organism: Lasiurus borealis (assembly GCA_004026805.1). NCBI lineage: Eukaryota > Metazoa > Chordata > Mammalia > Chiroptera > Vespertilionidae > Lasiurus > Lasiurus borealis. The sequence continues at coordinate 813 of PVJN01023336.1, read as the reverse complement.
CTGCGGAGGCCTGAGCGCTCAGGACTCTGCGAGCTTCATTCCGGACCTGCTGGCGTTTCTCTCGGGCCCGGCGCTTACTCCTCTTTCCCCGAGGCATGATGACACTGGTCAGGGTCAGAGGTCAGCCCTGTGGTAAGAGAGGAGGTGATGCTGGCACCTGGAGCAGGGAGAGTGACACGGCGTGTGCACCCTCAGCAGGGACACTGCACCTGGGTCAGGTCTGCAGGGTCTGAGGGCGGTGCTCCAGGGGCCCACAGGCTCCTGTTCTGCACAGTCTCTGCCCTACGACCCCGCAGAGGAAGTGAGGGTGCACCTGGGGCTGAGAGCAGGGGTGGCGGGTTAGGCTCTGGGGGTCCCCTGCGCTCTGAGGAGGAGGATGCTCTCCTTCAGAGGACCATCCTGTGGAACAACTGTGGGCAGGGCCCAGCCTCCTCCCCTGTCCACTGTGAACTGGACTCCTCACCCCAATGGCCTGGGGGAATGAGGGAGAGCCTGTCTCCTCGCCCTGCTGGGGCTGCGCTCCTAGAGCTCCCTCAGGAGCAGTGTCTTATGGGATCCCTTTGTCCAAAGTAATTATTAGGGTTCTCATTCCTCACTCCTGTGGCCACCCCATTAGACCAAGACCCCACCCAACCCCCATTAGACTAAGACTCTACTCCCACTCCCATTAGACCAAAACTCCATTCCCCAATCCCCACCGCCACCCCAACCGCCATTAGCCCGGGACCCCACCTCACACAGGCCGACTCACACCGCCACCCCAACCGCCATTAGCCCGGGACGCCGACTCACACACACCACTCACACCGCCAT
>PVJN01023335.1:0-32409 GCA_004026805.1 Lasiurus borealis | reverse complement strand
GGCTCCCCGAGGAAATCCAATTTGTTTAAGGAAGTGACCAAACAGATAGAGCCAGGCAAGTGATCTGATAGTCCCTGTAACAAAGCCCACGGAGGAGCGGCTTGCTACCACTGGAAATGCTTTCCACAGAGAAACATTTCTAAGAAACTGCTCATTTTAATACGGCACAGAAATCACTAATTTATTCAGAGTTATTATATATAATATATATATATATATATTTAATTTTACAATTTATAAAGGTACTGGCCACTGAAATAGTGACTTCACATGTGCTCAAGTATTGAACTGTTTAAAGTGTGTAACAGATTGTTCTGGCTGGCAGCTCATTTACTTGGAGAATATACCAAAAGGCTGCCTGTTCAGTTCCTGATCAGGGCGTGTACCTAAGCTGTTGTGTTTTGACTCCAGTTGGGGTAAGTGGTGGAAAGGAGGCAACCAATTGATGTTTCACTCTCACATCTATCTCTTTCTCTTTCTCTCTCTCTCTCTCTCTCTCTCTCTCTCTCTCTCTCTCATCTAAAAATCAATAAACATATACTCAGGTGAGAATAAAAACAAAGAAAAACAAATAAAACCTGTAGCAGTTTCTTCTATAATATTTGAAAAATATGTATATCCTTAATCATTTAAAGAAATCCAAACTTAATTAGAGAAAATAGAAATAAAAGTTTGGCAAGAGGTATTTTAAATGAATATTCAAAAGTGAATGTGGACTATATGGATCACAGGATAGAATTACCCTAAAAGACAAATATTCCATAATCATGAAAATGTGGCTGATATGGCAAAGATCTACAAAAATATGACCAAAGATATAGGAGATGAAAAAATATTGCCCCAATCATCTTAAATCAAAGAAAGATTTATTATTGCATATAATAAAGAGATAATATGCAAATTGACAATCACTCCAACATAAGATGGCCCCATGTGGTCAAAGATGGCCACCACAAGATGGCTGACAGGGGAGGGTAGTTGGGCAGGACCAGGCCTGCAAGGGAGGGAAGTTAGAGGTGACCAGGCCTGCAAGGGAGGGTAGTTGGGGGAGGGGGAGACCCAGGCCAGCAGGGGAGGGCAGTTAGGGGAGACCAGGCTGGCAAGGGAGGAAAGTTAGGGGTGACTAGGCCAGCAGTGAAGGGAAGTTGGGAGTGATTAGGCCTGCAGGGGAGAATAGTTAAGGGTGACCAGACCTGCAGGGGAGAACAGTTGTGGGGGACTCAGACCTGCAAGGTAGGGCAATTAGGCCAGGAGGGCAGCAGTTAGGCATTGGTTAGGGTGTCAGGGGAGTGGTTAGGTGGTGATCAGGCTGGCAGGTAGAAGTGGTTAGGGGCAATTAGGAAGGAGTCAGGCAAGCAGCTGGGAGCCAGCAGTCCTGGATTGTGAGAGGGATGTCCCAGATTGGAGAGGGTCCAGGCTGGGCTGAAGAACACAACCCGCCCCCATGCACGAATTTTGTTCACTGGCCCTCTAATGATAATATGCAAACTTGGTCATAAAACTGCCAAATTTCAAGACAAGTGTATCAACAAGATATGATGCTGGGTTAATATAAGCATAGGGACCTTATAATAGACTGGTATGTACATGTTATAAGAGCTTTTATCACTAATTTTATCAATTTGGAAACAAATCAAGAAACATTGTACTCTAACAGTTCACTCTTCATATATTTACATGCACATGGAAGCTGCAATGATTTTCCTTTACTTTCATGTTTCTTTCAATTCTAATTTACTTTTTTCACCATCTCCATTATTTTCTATATAACTGTTTCAATGGTGCTTCTACAGTGATTAGCCACCTATGTGCACAGTAGAAATTAATTGCATCACAGTTGTTTAAAAGTAGTGTAGCATCAAAAATTCTTGAAAGCATTTGCAGGCTTAATGTTGTGCAAAATTATCTACTAGCTGTAACTATGTTTAAGCTTATGTTGTCTTTATACTAAAAAGAGACAATTTTTCAGCTTGAAGGAAAAAATGCACTAAGGATCCCCAAAGTATTATTTTCTAATGTGTATGTATTAATATCCTGAGAATAAATGTCTATTAATACCAATTATATATAATTTCATGATTTATTTTATCTATATTGTATTTCCACCTACAGTCTTATGTCACATGTGGAAGTGTGCAAAACTACTGAATTTCTCCTTATATAATAGAAATGTACTTATTTATAATTTCTCAAGTAATATATTCCCATAATACTTGAAGTGATTAGAGTAATAAAATACATAGGCATTAGTTTACATGGAATCATTTCAGATTTTATAAAAATTATGAACAATTGACTTTATGTGCACGCATCTAATCCACTTATATTTGTTCATATTTGTTCAGTCTATATTCTATGCCAAGCACAACCTGCAGATCTAGGAATGCATCTCTGAACAAGACAGATAATATTCTCCCTCCCAGAAAGCTCATATTCCTCTGAGAAGGGATATGGGAACTAGCAAACAAAATGAGTAAATGATCAAATGCTCAAAAAATAAATAAACAAATAAGGCTGTGATTCACATTCCACAAATAATTAAAATAGGGTAACATGATGAAAGTTAAATGACAATTGTAGGTTGGCTCGATATGGAGACTTTTTTGACAATGTCATATATATGCTAAAATATAAATAATAAATAAACAATCATAAAAAAATACCAAATATAAAGGCACTTCAAGGAAAGAAATATCACATTTTGTGGTATCGAGATTGTCTCTGTCCTGTCTCCTCAGAAATCCTTATAAGGTATATTCCTTCTGTAAGATTTACATCTCCTCATTTTCTTTCCATTGAGGAATGCACAAGTTGACATTTTGGACAAATACTTGTAAATAGAAGTGGCATATAATAGATGCCAGGAATCTTCCCTACAGATAACTGGCTTGTGCTCTTTTCCATTTCTTTCTCTTCTCATACCGTTTTCTCAAAAAGAGGAGATATCTGAACTTCAATTCTAACCACCTTGCCGTACCATGAAGCTCAGAGTCCATACCTTCATGATGATTCGTTTTGTGGATGACCTGACACTCTCTGAGAACAAAGAAAATTTCATGAAAAACAGGCACCATGTTAGCTATGGACTGATCACCAAAGAGGTTTTTCAGGACATGAGAGGAGCAGTGGTTAACTCAGCTTTGTCCTTGGACAAACTTACCCATTGTGTATAGAACTAGAGGCCCAATGCATGAAAATTCTTGCACTGGAGGGGGGTCCCTTGCCTCCTGCCTGCCTGCCTGATTGCTCCTAACCTCCCACTCTCATAGTCTGTGAGCCCTCAGGGGCAGGAGGCAACCTGGTGATCCAGGGAAGGCAATGCCCCATCACACCTCTGCTGCTGCTATTGCCAGCAGCACAAGCTTCAGCTGGCCGTGGTTACCTGATCCTCAGGCGGCCCTGGGCAGCTGGGCAGCTGCCATATGAAGCTTGCCTGCACCTTGGGCCGGTCCTGGACAGGTGGGAGGCTAAGGGGACAGGGGGACTCTGGAGGCAGGTGCATGGCAAGGCTGGACCAACCTCCAGGCTGGTCTGACCTTGCTGTGCACCTTCCACCTTGACCAGACTGAGGGGACTGGGCACCGCCATCTTGTGGCTGTGGGCACCGCCTGCCATCTTTGAGGGTGTGGCAGTCAATTAGCATATTCCCTCCTTATTGACTGTTTGTGCTGCCAACTTTGAAGGCAGGACAGTCAATTATCATATTCTCTATTAACTGTGGGTGCCACCATCTTTGCAATGGTGTGAGGGTCAATTGGCATATTGCCTATTTATTAGGTAGGATTTGTTCAACTATAAGAGCAGAGAAAAAAATACTCAGAGAACTCTGCAGTGGACTGAGCAAATAAAAAAATAAATAAATAAATGTTAGTTTTGCCTAACAAAGTGATCAGATGGTGTACTTCTGGAAAAAATCATAGACAATGTACCATTGGTCTTGCCTTGCATATGAAAACAAGGTATTTGTGCAGAACCAAAATAAGTGTTTTATTGATATGTTTTAAATAGAGATAGTCTTAGATATAAAAATTTATCTGACTTCAAAGTATAATATACAATGAAACTAGTTACGAGTGAGAGGTAGGTAGTATTAATAAAATAGTATTAAGTGGCAGGAAAGAATTTCACTTAAAATGTTTCATGATAATTCATATATATTACTATACATATCAAATATACTCTGAAATGTATACAGTGTTTTTAACCTATGTGTAGCAAAAATAAATTAATCAAGAAAAAATTAATTAATCAATTTCTCAAGATAAAGATTGGGAGAACCAGGAAAGAAGTTGGAATTGATTCATATGCTTTATTATAATCTACCCATCTACATAAGATTAACTATAAAATGGAAGTAGTCCATTAAAAAAATCCAATTACTCTCAGTAATAAATCATAATAGTGAAGACTTGTTAGTGGAGGATATATGTGTAGATAAAATAATATTAGATGACATATTTTGTCAGTCTTACCTGAGATTTAAGTTACCTATGCCTAAAACAATGTTCCATGTGCAAAATGTATTCACTATTTAATTTCAATAATTAACATGTCCTCATCTATCATATACAAAAGACAATAGGTATTGTAAAATTAAATAGTGACTATACATCATAATTTGACAGTTTTCAATATTAGATTTTTATATTAATAAACTTAATATTTACTATTTTACTTAATTTATAAGGATGTAATCTAAAAACTATAGATTAATAATCATTTTCTATTATCAAATTTACTAAACCAATGAAATATTATCTTATATATTTACACTAGTGGCCCAGTGCACAAAATTTGTGCGTGGAGGGATGTTCCCTCAGCCCAGCCTGCACCCTTTCTAGTAAGGGAACCCTTGGGGATGTCTGACTGCCAGTAATCGGATCCCTCTCACAATCTGAGACCACTGGCTCCTAATAACTCCTGTCTGCCTGCCTACCTGCCTGATTACCCCTAACTTTCCTCACCTGCCTGCCTGATCACCCCTGATTGCTGGCCTGATCTCACTCCCAACTGCCCTCCTGTACTGGCCAATTTGATTGGCCAGTTTCTATGCCAGTGTCAAAAGCTCCACCTCCTAGGTGGTATTAACTCCTCACACTTCACCCAGATTTGGTTCTGATTGGTCAGTTTCTATGCCAGTCAGAGGCAATAGCTCTACCTCCTAGGTAGGCATTGGCTCCTCACACTTCAACCAGATTTGGTTCTGATTGGTCAGTTTCTATACCAGTCAGTGTTTGCGGGCCTGATCAGAGAGGTGGGGCTGATCTGCAGCCACCACAGTGGCCCAAAGAGAAACAGAGGTGCAGCTGCTGGCGAATCCCAGAGAGAGAGAGAGAAGCAATGGCTGATCAACAGCTATCTCAGAGACTGGGGATCAGACCCAGGCTCTCTCTTCCAGCCTCTCTCTGGGCCTGATCCACAGCTCCCTGGGAAGTCAATGTTGGGTACCCATGTCCCCACACAACTGACTTCTGGTGTTCGGTCAAGCCTTCGGTCAGTCATTACAGATCCTGGGTTTTTATATATTAGGATTAAGCTATAAATGTAGATTTAATATATTTATATATTTATATATGTAATTAGATATATAATAGTTAAATGTATGCATATAAGATATTATAATATACATAAAATATTATATACTTATAAATTTGAGGCCAAAAATATATATCTAGGATATATTTTATATTAAAATATAATGCTCACTTCAAATTACAATAAGCTTTAAAATATTTCAGGTATTTTTCTTAAACTTTTGTGTGTTCACTTGCTATTGAATATGGGCTGTTTTCTAATTCTAAAATTAACTTTCTTTTATAATTTCATTTTTATACATTACTGTAGAGGGTCTAAAAAGATGAATATATTTATTAAAAAGTTGCTTAAGTTTATATTTATTAAGTTTACAGAAATTTAGCATAATGTAGTCACGGTAAAGATGGCAATAGTAAAATACCATCAAAGCATTCTTTTTCACAGTGAACATATTTTGAATTATATGATCACTTGAACGTTCTATTATGCTTTATTTTCAAAATAATACAATTACACTTGAATAAAAACATTGCGTTACTAGGTAATCTCAGTTCATTAACATTACCTGAAATGTCTCTGGAGTCATTTGTTAGGTCCTGTGCTGGGTGGGGGTGGGAACAGCTATTTTCTCTTTCACAATATCTCATCGCTAACTAAAAATAGTGTTGAAGTTCGATTCGACATTTTCATGCAAAGCATGTCTCATTACTTGTGGCTATGCTAAAAATGTATATTGCAGTATTACATACAAACCAAAAAATTAATTAAAATTGTTTTCTGATGCCAAAAGGGAAAGATATCTTCCATACACTTTCCTCACAGCATTTTCTAAGAAAAAAAAAAAAAGTATTTGTAAATCGTTCCTCTGTCTCCCTGCGATGTATTTAAATATTTTTAAAAGTTAAATGAGCCTCTTGCCAATCTTGCAGTCTAAGAGAGTCCTCCTGGGGAAGCTGGAGATTTCTATTTGAAATGTGAACAGGAAGGAGGGTGGCATTCCGGTGGGAGTTTAGCCTGGAACTTCATTCCGAGTTGTAACTTGTGCTTGTTGAAAAGATACAAGAAGTTTTATGTTGCCTTTGGATAGAGAGAATATATATTGTATATGTCTGACATATACAATAAAAGGGTGGTCTTTGTAATCTCTTCAGCAGATCAGTTGCGATGCAATTACATTCTGCTATAATCTATCATCAGTAAAACCAAACACCTGTTTTATTATTTTCTTCATTTTCTGTTAGATTTAATGGACTGGCAGATTTTTATCTCTAATTAAATGGTAAGATTTTATGATCAAGTAAGCATCAGTAACCATGCCTTTGAATTCTGTCTAGATCAGTGGTTCTCAACCTTCCAAATGCCATGACCCTTTAAGACAGCTCCTCATGGGGTGGTGACCCCCAAGCATAAAATGATTTCCGTTGCTACTTCATAACTGTAATGTTGCTACTGTTATGAATTGTAATGCAAATATCTGATATGCAGGATGTATTTTCGTTGTTACAAATTGAACATAATTAAAGCATAGTGATTAACACAAAAACAATATGTAATTATATATTGTGAAATATTTATTTCTAATTACAAATAAATGAAATGTCTTGAATTGTGGTGTAGCATGGGTAACAATCTTCATATAACAACAGTAAACTACATTGCTACACTTTGCTACACTGAGGAGTGGTGTGTTGGTTCCTAAGATCATGGGAAATACGTGTTTTCTGATGGTCTTAGGCGACCCCTGTGAAAGGGTCGTTCAACCCCCAAAGGGGTCACGACCCACAGGTTGAGAACCGCTGGTCTAGATCAACACTAGTTTTGATAGTGCAAAAGTATGGCAATCCAAATTTTCACTACTTAAGAGCTAATATCTGTCACATGGGTAAAGGTGAACATATATAATTCAGTCTTTAAGTAATCTGAAGATGGTGCCACTGATTTGGATGATGTAAGCTACTTACGAGGTTTCTTAGAAGGTACTTGTACCAAGTAAATGGCCTTTAAAGTGCTGCTGATCATTCAGAAAACTAACTAAAGTGAAATGAATGTCCAGCTGGGTTTATGTTTCCAATGTGAGGCCACGATTTCCTGAGGCTTGGTTTCTACAAGTACCAGTGGTACCTCGAGATACGAGTGCCCTGACATACGAGATTTTTGAGATACGAGCCGTCGAGTGAGCGATTTTTGCTTCGAAATACGAGCAACATTTGAGATAGGAGTAATCGCAAGGATTGGCCGGCTGCACAAGACCCACCAGTTTACCACGCCTCAAGGTTACGGAACAAATTAAACTCGTATCTCGAGGTACCACTGTACTTAAGTTTTCTAGAGTCACTGATACTGGCCCTAACCAAACAGAAAGGAGGGATTTTAGAGAAGTTACTATTATTCTCATGGTCTACCTTGCTCTCCCGATTTCATTTCAATTACTTTAAGGATTTTGTTTTACTAGAAAGCTGACATTTAATTTGTCACACTATTTTTGCTTCCTGAATTCCCAATAAGGATTCCTATACATATATAATGGAACAAGTAAGTACTGAGGCTACAACTATACCAGAAAATATAGAAAGATATAGAAGAGAACAACTTCTGTTTAGCAAACAAAAATCGAGCATTTATTGACAGAGGCTGGAAATAGAGTCCAATGTCATTTGATTAACATTGGAATGTAAATGCTCTCAGGTAAAAATATAGATAAACAAAGGTGGATGTCTATCATTCATGGAGACATAATTGACTATATTCATAATATAGCTATTGATTATGACCTGTGTGAAAAATTATCCATAGGTTGTACCTGCCATATCGATTTAAAACAATTAGAGCTATGTGCATAAAACACTGAAATTTCAGTATGGACACTTTGATGAATGACTCATAAAAAGACATCAATAGCGAATAGTGACCATAAGTGTCTTTGTGTTTCACATCTTGGGAAAAAAATAATTTGGAAGGATACACTAATTATCAAGGCACCTGGATTATTGTATAAACATGTACATTACTTATATGATTGATGGGAACTTAAGAGCAATTCATTGGGCTTTAAAAAAAACACAACAGCAACGCTTAGGTAAAAATTTAGATTCTCAATCAATCTACAGTTAAGCAATAAAGACATCATAAGAGGTTGTACAAGTAATATAAATAAAGGAGACTTCTTACACATTGCTAATAAAGAATCTGCCTTAGTCATTCATCATGAGTATACTTAAAGGTAATTCCTCAAGATAATTATTACACTTGAGTTTTAAAAATTATCCTTTTATAATCCAGTAACTGTTTAGCTTTGTGTTTTATTATGGACATGCTAGATATTTGATAGTCCATTTTCATACCAGAGGAAGATGAAATAACAATGGAGATAATGAGGAAAATGTGCAACTATCAAATAGAAACTAATGGGAGACATCATAAGGATAAATACAAATATTTTTTAAAAATTAGATTTCCCTGGTACCAAAGAGAAAGAGAACTAAGCATCTCCTTCCATTTAGCATATTCCTTTAAAAATTTATTTCCAGATTGTTTCTCTATATATCTGAGATATATGCAACTTTAAAAAAAAAGTGTATAAATGAGCTTCTTGTCAGTTTTGCATCCCAGCGGTATTTTTCTGGTTGGAATGTAAACATCAAGGAGGGTAGCAACCTGCAATCTACTCTCTGTGGGAGTTTAGCCAAGACACTTGACTCCCAAGTTATAACTTCTGCCTGTCAAACTGCAGTTGCAAAAATGAACTTATTTTCCGAAGCTAAAAGACCAATAAATAAAAGTGAAAATGCATTTTAGAATATTGAGCATGTATACAAGAATAGAATCAATAGCACGCTATTTTTATTCTTAAAATAACCATCCTCATTACTTACCATTAGACTTTTTCCCCATTGCTGGATTTTTCATATATCCATAAAAACAATAAAGTATATAAAGCAACTTGCTTTTTATATTGGTAAGATATCTATCATCACAGCGTCTTTGATTAAGTACCTTGTATACTTGCAAAATTTCTATGTTACAAAAAAATAATTCTTCATTTCAATAATATCCAGGGGTACACAAAGGTACGTTTACGGTTGTTCATATGGAAAAGTAATACTAATACAAGAATAAACAAGAATAAATAGTAATATAAGAATAAACTGTTCTGCATACTCACAACTGTAAGCCTAGTTTTGCCCACCTCTATAAGTTTTATATTTTATAAATGAATGTTTCTAGTAAATTTTATATATATCAGGAAAAACAAATTTTGGTCAAGTCTCTGCAATTATATTTCTCAAAATTCCTACTTTAAATACATGGCTTCCAATGCCTCAAGATGCAATTGTTTATTAGTATTGTGTTTCTTTGCCCATATTCTAGTGTGCTCCTAAAGTATAGCATATAATAAAATATTATACCTTATTAATATGCAAGTACATTATAGCACTGCTAAAATAACCAGGTGAATATTTAATTTAGTTGCTAATTTTTTTCAAATAGCTAATTTGCTAAAAGTTAATTTCCTATATCTACTTACGGAATATTCCAAATAGAAAATGAATCTACAACTATTGGTTAGGAAGTAATTACTGCTCAAATTATTGTGTCCACACAGACATGAAGGGTGTGAGTGCATGAACAGGAGTGGGGTGGGGGGGCATAAGCACACATATGTAATACCTTAATCGATAAAGAAAAAAAGTATTGTGTCTATAGCATCTAGTGAGTACCTGTAATGCTGACATTTTCCTTTGAAAAAACTACACATTAAATTTCAGAACATATTAATTTTCATGCCACTAGATATGAAAAATACTTCTATGAATCCATTGTCTCATGAATTACTCTTGAAAAAATCTGTCAATATTCTTTTGAATATGAAGAATATAAAGGATCTAATAAAGGAGGAGAAGAAGATGCAACCACTGAGCTATGAAAGTTCATTACTGCAGCTACTCTTTGATTTCTTCTGCAGCTTTCAGAATTGTAATACAGTACAGAAATCTGTGTATTGTGAAAGGGTTAGATATATTAATTTATTGAGATAACATATTTGAAAGTATGTACTTGGTAAACTCAGGTAACAGGTTTTATGAATAGTTCATCCAAATACCATTTGGATACACTAAATTTTGATTAGTCTAAGGGACCGTCTTCCTTTGAAACTGCATAAAATTGCTATGCATTAAATTGACTAGGTGAGCATTTACAACAATAAATTATTGTTTTAATTATATTAATGGTACTCTGACTTTGTTGCTGAGAAATAGAAAGCTTGTATTTTTCATTTCGCTAGAAAGAGCCAATGTAGAGGGGAGACAAAGACTGCACATATTTTAAACTAAGAAACCTACTTAAGCAGATTTATAATGTCAACTTGAAAACAAAAAAAAGAATGTGGTACAACATTAGTCATACCACAGATAAGGCGATTTCACTTTACGTTCAGACTTCTAAATAGTTTCATGCAGTTCATTCTGACTCCAGTATAACCTGAACAATAAAGATAGGCATAACTTCAAAAAGATATACTGCCCAATTCTGGAGGGAAAAAAAATAAACATGATATATTTCGCAAGCTGTGCCACTCTGCAATTTGCAGTCGTGGTGCCCTTTTGAATATGAGAATCTGGAGATAATTTAAAGGCAAATATAAGCAGCCTGTTTTAGAAAACTCAAGCACCCCTCCACTCACACTTCACCCCATCGTAAATTCTAGAGCACCATGGATTCCAGGATACGAATACACTGTCCCTGCAACCAAGCTTTGAGCCTTACATTCAGGTAGCGGCCTAATTTATATTCCCATCTGCACTTGTCAAGACACCTCAATAATGTCAATGACTTTATATGACATGCCATTGGAAATGAAGGATTGAGATGATCGGGAGCAAATAGGCAGGTGCTTGGGGTAGTAACATAATAAATGTTAGGCCTAGAAGAGAAAATGGACACGGAAATTATTATAATAAAAATAGTAAGGGTGCAACACAGTTATGCTCATACTTCTGTGAGGCCAGAGATGTGTCCTGTCTCAACCAAAAGCCTGATGGAAAAGAACCAAGGAAAAGACTCTAAACAACAAACTTAGTGAACAAGGATTACATACAATTAGAAAATGAAAATAATAGTTAGAACATTAGACTCCTTAATTGGGAAAAGAAAAATAAAAGAGAATCAGGGATCCAAGGTTGCCCCAGAGAAAACTGTCAGCCAAACAAATGGGCATCATTAAAATTTGGGTGCTCAAATGAATCTTTGACATTGCTTTTTTTAAAGAGGAAGATATCTTGAGAGGGAAAGTAGGTATATGTGTGTGTGTGTGTGTGTGTGTGTGAATATGCATAGTGAATACTATAAAAAATTAATGAACTAAATTGTGGTGTTATCTAATTTAAAATATATTTCTGTGATAATGTTTATAATAAAAATAAATATTGACCTATTTTAATAACATTGCTTATTTAATTTATCCTGTGTTTCTCTTTACACTGTTTATTTTTATGGATATAAAAAAGTAAAATATTTTTTGTATTAAGAATGATGGTTTTTAATTATTTTTATTTAATTCATCTTTTAAATTTTTTTTACATATTGTTTGGAAAATTTCAGAAAAACACAGGAATAATTGCTTGTTAATTCTCTACCACTTAATCTACAAATACATATATCGAATTTTCTTTCAGAAATGTAATACCAAATAATCAGCACTTCTGTTCAATATATGATTATGCAATACCAGATTCAAAGCAAAAACCTAAGGTAATTTAGAATAATATTTCTACATCCTATTAAGTTAATCTTTTAAAAATGTTCTATTGCCAATTCTGTAGTGTACGGATACTTTTTCAATTACTAATAATTTATGCTGATAAATGTATGACAAAGAGAGACTCTGTTTTCACTAGTTGTTTCATCAGAATCAGGTGACTCAAAGAATGATTCAAAATACTGCAGAATAGATGCATCTCATTGATATCAACTAAAAGATGAACACAGGAATGTCATTAGTCAACTAAACATGGTGATAGAGTCATGCTAAAGAATAAAGAAATATCTTTGAATAGACACCTTTTTACTTAATATTTTTCTTAGTAAAGAATGAAAGGAAAGAGCCTACTTCCCAACATTTTTTCAGCAGAAAACATAGAAAACTTTCATTTTTAGAAGTAAAGTAATAATGAATGTGTACTTTATTTGTATTAAATATTTAATTATTGCATTCATTCTACAAAAGAATGTTGGTAGATTTATGTCTTTACTTAGGTAGAAGAAATGTACTAAAATAATCTAAGATGTGTTAACTAGTATATTTGATTAAACAATTAAACATTCCCCTACTAGAGTTTATTGTTCATTATCATTATTAAATCTACACTAAAGACAAATGATATGCAGCAATGAATATTCAACTACTACAGTTATAAATACATACACACATTTCCCATCAGTTCCTAAAGATCTAACATGCTAAAAACTGCTTCTAAATTCATGAGTTTTTATATAATTCAAATATTAATACGCAATTAGGTAAAACTTTCTTTAAAAAGGAGTACATTAGAAAACACAGGGAAACTAATTTATAAAGATCTTGCTGATTTGCTTAGGGATTAAACACATAGCTGCATGCCAAAGGAAAAATTTCTTTGAAAACAGAAATTGAGACATGAAACATTTCATAACAGTGAATACAAACAAAAAATATCAAAAGTGTATTTTATTTTCTTATTAGAAATTGTAGATCATGCTCCATATAATGCCTTTAAGAAAGTTATTTTAATATGTGTTGTTTTAAATTTCAATGTGTGAAGGAAAATCTTGCTCTAACATTGTCAGTTTGGCTTTTTAATCAGCCTATGTGCTAAGACATAATTAAGCTGGATATATACATACATATACATATATATATGGCGTTATTATATATAGCATTATGCGATTATTGGTACTAACTGTACAAGTCTGCAATTGGGATGTAGGAAGGGTAAACTGAGAGACTGGCGTCTGCTAGAACTGCAGGTCACACACAGAATGCCTTCTTCAGGGAAGCTTCAGTTCAGTTCTTAAGGCCTTAACCTCAAGAGTCTGGATCATTTGCAGTCCTGCATCGACTGGATTATTCAAGTGTGCCATTAACTTTCATCACAGAACATGGTAAGGGATCCCTGAGATACCTTCCATATTCCAGATATGTTTGCTTATCTCCATTTTATAACAACAGCACAATTTTCCATAGGGTATCATGAAAAATCTTCCATCTAGTACAATACCGTCTATTGGTGACATTATTACAGATGTCCCCTATTTCCCCTCCTCTGTCCCCTTCACCCAGTCCCCTCCCCCCTCCACTGGCCTTCATCACGTTGTTGTCTGTGTCCCTGGGCCATGTATACATGCATATATGTCCTTTGGCTAATCTCTTCCAGTCCTCCCCAGCTCCTTCCCTTCTGAGATCTGTCAGCCTGTTCGTGTATCCGTGCTTCTGGTCCTATATTGTTTGTCAGTTTATTTTGCTCATTTTATTGACTATTGATTTAGAGGCGATAGGAGTCCAAAATGGATGAATGGCAGTTAAACATTTACATTAGTATTGTCTCTCCCGGTAGAAGCATTTGTCCCCTTGAAGCTTACACTTTTAAACCATCAGAGTTTAAGATTGTGAGAATAAGAATTTTTTTTTCCTGGTGGATCACTAGTAAGTAGAGTCATTCCATTTTCACACATGGATTTTCAGACCTCTAACTCTTTACTCTGGGCACAACATCCCTGAATCAATTGAACACTGATGCAGCGGTTCTAAACCTGTGGGTCGCGAACAGCTAGCAGGGTCTCCTAAGACCATCAGAAAACACAGATATTTACATTAAGATTCATAACAGTAGCAAATTACAGTTATGAAGTAGCGACAAAAATAATTTTATGGCTGGGGATCACCACAACATAAAGAGTTGTGGCATTAGGAAGGTTGAGAACCACTGATGTAGAGTATCTTAAAGACATTTCCCCACCCTCTTAAGGCATTGCTACCTGGTTGGTGCTATCACTCCATTATCACAGGGCCACTAACATTTTCTATCTAGCCAAGTGCTTCATAATCATAGGAAACATGGTATGAACAGTACATGATCGTAAGAAACATGATATGAATAGTACATTATATAAAGATAACCCCATCGTCATAATTTATTTTCTGCAAAGTGAGTTTTTGAACATAAAAATGCTATATGGACTATGAGATGGTAGGTTAGGCATTTTGTAGGCCTAAAAATGTGTTTTGGCAAAAGTTTGCATTCAGGAAAATAAATCTGTATCTAGAGAAAGTAATTGAGAAGTGCAGCCCATTGCATAACTGAAACAATTCAAGGTATTCAATCAGCCACCAGACAGCTGCTGACCAGTCCTGGGAATGAGGGTCACCTGCAGGATTTAGTGTTATTCTTTGCTGCTGGTAGATTTGTTGTTCTAGCCAGTTGACTTATCGGTATGGGTTACCTCACATACTTTCTTATTGAAACTTTCCCCTGCTAAAGTCACATATTGGTAATCACATCAGACATATATATCTTCACATTGTTTCATATTCAACAAGGACTATCCAGATACAACTCTTCCAGATCTTCTTGACACCAATTTTCTTTCAAACCAGCCAGCAAAACCATTCACCACAGCCCATATGGACCATTACGTATTTCTGGCCACATTTCCTTCTAAATGAACAACCAGGTGCACCACTTGGAGGTCTGCCTACTGAGAGAAATTTACTTCACGGCTATCCCAGAAAGGGGCTATGGTGTTCCATTGTCCATATTCAGTGGGTGACTGTATATTGTGCAGAAGCATCTGTCAGCCAGGCCAAAGTTTTCCCTTAAACCATCAACAACTGATAAGGACTCTCTTTGAGATCATAGGTGCAGAGTAAGAAACAGAAAGGACTGTGGTAGCAGTAAGGGCCATGGACATTTGGGTTCCTTTCTCATTTAATTTGCTTGTGCTCTCAGGGTCTGCTTTAGCCTGATCTTATATATACCACTTCCGTTTGATAAAGAACAGTCAACATTATGACTTGGAGAGTCAGATGACATACAGTTCACAACAAACAGCTCAGGTTGTTTGGTAAATGGTGGCCCACACTCTTAAGTCTTTGATCATACAAAGCTGTTTCTCAAAAGGAGACCGGTTATTATAGAGGCTGGCAGAGTTTTGCTCCTAATAATCAGCACTATGATTCACCTACACAGGCCTTTCATGGGTTCAAAAAATCACAAGAATCTGTCACTGTCAATTCAAATATCAATTGATCTGCTAGATCATGCTGCACAAATCATCAGTGAGCATCGTACATAATAGTCTGGACTCCTTGTGGAGACTTCTCTTGTTTTGAGTCCCGCTTAAAAGTAGTAGTTTGGGGGGCTTCTTATATTAGAGTAACACACACACAGGTGAGATATATGTTGCTTCCAGAGCTCAGAGGCCCAGTAAGTACTGTGCTTTTTTTTTTTTTTTTTTTTTTTTTTTTTTTTTTTTTTTTTTTTTTTTTTTTTTTGTAAAAATAGCCAGATAAGACAATTCATTCAACACCTTAGAAAGAATAGCTCGGCAAGAGCCACATTCCTGGACCATGAGAAATTCCCCTGAGTTGTAAGGCTCCTCTCTGTTTTTAGATTTACATCCCACCCTCTGACATGCAAAGATCCTGGCAATATATCAACAGTAGTTGCTATGTCTTGCACACCAGGTATAATCAGCATGGTATTATCAATGTAATGGATAAGCAAGCTTTCTTGTGGAAGGTAAAAATGATTAAGTCCTCTGAGATCTAAATCATAACTTGGAGCTGTAGCATTAATATACCCCCAATATACAAGAAGTGGATTATTGGCATTGCAAGCTGAAAGTAAACTACTTCTGATTATTGTTACTAACAGGTAAAGAGAAAAAGAAAATAAATGAACAAGAACTCCTACATTTATTGCAGTGTAGCTACACACCAGGCATTGGGGTATCTATTTATTTGCTCCAGCAATAAATTCTCGTCTGAAATAGCATTTGCAACTAGAGACACCTACTGATTCATTTTATGATTATTACTAGGGTCCCAGTGCACAAATTGGTGCATCTTGAAAGGAACTGTGGGCTGAGAGGCTGTGGTGAGCACAGGGGTTGCTCTTGGCCCATCCTCCATGGCTCTGCCCTGCTCCTCTCACAGCATCCTCGGGCCCCTTTCTTCCTACGGTCCTGCTCCTGCTGCCACCACTCCTGTGCACTGACAGTACCAGCCTTGCTAGCATCCCCTGACAGTGTGAAATGATGGGGGCCTGCGCCAGGAGTGGGTGCAAATGGAACCAGTGCTGTAAGCAGGTCTGAGCAGCAGCCGCTGCCCTGATTGCCCCTCAGGAGCAGCGGGAGGAGCAGGGAGAAGTGGAGAAGCTCTGCGGGGTGATCAGGACCAGCAGCTACAGTTCACACCCACTGATAGTGCCAAGTGATCAGGACCAGTGCCAGGCACAGGCAGCAGGTGCGAGTACCAGATGGGACTGTGGTGCACAGGATCAAAGGATTTTCAGAGGCTCGCCCAGATGACAGTGACTGGTACCCCGCCTTGGTCTGGTAACCCCGCTCATTTGCTCCACCATTCCACCTCGGCCAACACCCACCATGTCCCGCACATGCCCCCTTGTGTGCAGTGCATGTCATAGCAAACAGTTGTTTGGTTGTTCCCTTATTCCTGGTAGCTCCACCATTCGGTCTATTTGCATATTAGCCTATTAGCCTTTTGTGATATAGGATTATTATACACTTTCACCTGTTTCTGCACAAGCAAAACAAGCAAGTTGAATGGGATGTGGGAAGAATCCCCAACCCCACACCTTTCAAGTCCTCAAGGCTCTAAAATTACTCCAGAAAGTGGCATTGCTTTTTCTTACATTCTGTGGGCAGAAATAGTTCTAGTGGTTCCCACCTGGTCTTTTGTAGTATAACAGCTTTCCCTCCACAGGCCAGGAGACCAATGTGGACTTTCTGCCAGTTACTGAATATGTTGTTTGTTTGTTTTTAACTATGCATTCCAGAACAGGAAAACAAAAATCAAAAACACCAAAAACCAAACAAACAACAAATACCAAATTAGTTTAGAGATCCTTTGGGCCCACTGCAGAGAGACTGGAGTTAAAAATCCTTTGATGGCCCTAGCTGGTTTGGCTCAGTGGATAGAGCATTGGCCTGCAGATGAAGGGTCCCAGGTTTGATTTCAGTCAAGGGCACATGCCTGGGTTGAGGGCTGTGCAGGAGGCAGCCAATCAATAGATCTCTCTCATCATTGACATTTCTATCTCTCTCTCCCTCACCCTTCCTCTTTGAAATAAAAATAAAAATATATTTTTAAAAATCCTTTGACCTAACCTCCAAAAGCCCTTCCTTCCACTGATGGGTTCCCACCTATGTTTCTATTCCCAAGAATTAGGACCAACTAAAATCCAGTGTCTAGAAATTTTAGAAAAGTGTGATTATCTCCTTTTCTCCTAATGTACAGTCACCCTGGTACATTTCTGTGGTCCCTATGAAAAGGTCTGGGAGACGGATTAACAGTATAAGTTTTGACAGTTTAACACGGTCTTTTTTTTTTTTCAAGGGGATCTGGCTTCCCTTCCATGGAAAGTGTCCTGTATCTATAAACTGCCTCCCATCTGAGAATTCCGATAAGGGTTGTAACTCAGTTTTATGATTAAAGTTAGAATTCTGAACATTAGTATTGGTGATATGGACCCTGTTGATGCTGGTATGTGAGGGGATGAGAACCTTTGGAGAATTATAATAATTATAATTATTGATATAGTCTCATGGGGGAGAGGAGGGCAGCATGGGCTATAGATATATGTGGATATGGGAGCACCTGAATGGAATCTAGCTGTAATTAGTCCCAGAGAAGCAACAACATTGCAGCCGAAGAGGAAAACAAGTGACGCTGTAGATACAGCTGGTCGTTATTTTGCACTCTCAGCTGAGCTGCTGTTATTGAGGTGGAAGTAGCATCAGGGAAAGTGCTCAAGTAGGTTCTGGACCTGTGGTGTTCCAGTTCCAGCCAAAGTCAAGTCTGAAACTACCTCATCTACACCTCTTGGTGTTAAAACGTAATCCTAAATATTATATAAAACAAAACACAGGTCGATGGCAAAAAGAAGAATAATGACATAGCATATTTCAAAATGTGTATCTGAGCCAAAAACTCAGAAGGAAATGTGTAGCTTTAAATCTACATATGAGAAAAGGGATAATTCTGAAAATACGTGACATAGTCTTTGTATCCAAAGTTTAGGGAAAAAACAAACTATGAGAAACATAAAGAGCCAAAACCGGTTTGGCTCAGTGGATGGACAGTCGGCCTGTGGACTGAAAGGTCCCAGGTTCGATTCCGGTCAACGGCATGTATCTTGGTTGCAGGTACATCCCCAGTAACAGGTGTGCAGAAAGTGGCTGATGGGTATATCTTTCTCATTGATGTTTCTAACTCTCTATCCCTCTCCCTTTTTCTCTGTAAAAAGTCAATAAAATATATTTTAAAAAATAAAGTAAGAACAGAAAATTAGTGCTGGATCACACAATGGAAAAAATCAAAATAGTGGGGTTTTTTTTTTGTTGTTGTTGTTGTTGTTTTTAGATTGATAACAGTACAGCAAGGTTAATAAAAAGTGAAAGAATACAAAATATATTGCCACACAGCAGGACAGATAGTGTACCCCAGAGAACACAGTGGATATTAACAACAGCTTTACCCCAATAATATAAACAGTTGGACTTAAATTAAAAAACATTCCTCCAAAGCACAAGTAAAACTGAATAAAAGATTATAGAATACATCTGATTCATATCACTCTATTTTAAAAATCATCCTTCTGCCCCCCAAACCTGCACAATTTTATATGTTCACCGGTAAAACACTTGGTTTAATAATAATAAGTTAACATAAGCTTTTAATAGAAATAGAAGAAATACTTCCCAATAAATTTTATGAGGTGAGAGTTACCTACCTTATTTGAAACCCTAACAAAAATATTACAGGAAAGAACATTATCTTCTGAACATAAATAGTAATGAAAAAAAACAAAGCTAACATTACATGAAAAGGTAAATCAGAGATAAGCTGTTTTCATACCAGAAATGTCTATTAGAATAATATTCAAAATTCAATTAATGTAACAAAGTTGGAAGCAGAAAAATTATTGTAAAAGCCAACATATTACTCATATGTTTTAGTAAAAGTGCTGAAAACCAAGACAAAATTTCAAAATAAGCCAGAGTAAACCTACTCATAACATACAAACGAAGCCCAATAAAATTAATGGCTGAGTACTCATCAGCAACAATGAGTTCAGAAGGCAATGCAAAGACATAGTCAAAATGCTTAAAGAATCAACCACATATCTCATAAATGGCAAACTATGTTTCAAAAATTTAAAGCAACAGAACCATAATTTCAACACTGACAGAAGAAGGCTTAGAAGAAGTTTTCGATCCCATCCTTACACTATAAATTCCAAACAGAGAATCAATAACATTTTTGGATCCATCAGAGAAAGAGTATCAAGGCCCAAGCTTGAAAGTCTGAAATCTGGAAAGATCGGCATTTCAGAGAATTACAGATAAAACTCTTACCTGAAGCAGAACTTGCTGGAGCCTTAGGTGGTCATTTGAAAAACTGCTAAAGAATGTGTATGGAACAGAGTGAGTGGATTTCATGGGGTCAGCAGTCTTTTGGGGAACCCCATATCTGTGCCTTGTCTCACTGAGATCCCAACCAGGTTCTAAAATATCAAGAAAGATGCTTCTGGTAGGAGAAGAGGAAAGTATATATATATTTTTAAAGCCTCATATAGGATATGTTATTGATTTCAGAGAGAGAGAGAAAGAGAGAGGGAGAGGAGAAAAATTTCCAAGAGCCTATTTCACCTGGCAACAGGACATTTCTCTGATCGCGGCCCCCTCTAGCCTTCCTTTCTCACATAATAAAGGAAAAACAAGAGACACCTGAATTTTGAAGCTCCTTGCATTTAAAACTACAGAAGATACTAAAAGCAGCTCAATGTTAACCATATCAACATAGCATTTCACATGAAAATCTTACTTACATGAGTTCCATTTATCCAATATCATAGGCTGAATTGTATCCTCCAAAAGATATGTGGATTTCTCACTCCTAATGCCTGAAAATACATCCTCATTTGTAAATAGGGTTTTCGCCACTCTAATCAAGTTGATAGGAGGTTATACTGAATCACAGTGGGGCCTAATCCAAACACGGGTCTCTTTATAAGAGGAGGGAAATTTAAACACAGAGATACCTGAGGACAATAACGTGGGACAATGGAGGCAGGTATCAAATTAATGCATCTGCAAAACAAGAAATACCAAGGGTTTCTGGTAACCAAAGATGCTACCCTGGAAACTTCCAGGTGAGAATGACTTGCAACAACTTTATTGCGAATTTCTAGCCTCCAAAACCAGGAGAGAGTAAGTGCATTTCTGTTTAAAGGGACTCAGATTGTGGTTACGGAAGACCTCAGATACTAATACAGATGTTGATAATGAGAGTGAAGTGCTGCCTGTACACATATGTAAACATCTTGAAGTAATTTGGGATTGGAAAATGAATAATATCTGGAAGTGTTTCTAGCTTCATGATAAAAACACATTCTAACGTTAACATGCAAATTCAAAGGACATAGAATAGTTATCATAACAATGAAAACAGAACAGCTAAATTGACAGACACTACCTGATCTCAAGATTTACTGTACAAAGCCACAGTAACAAAAACATTGGTATTGGTAAAAAAAAAAAAAAAAAAAACAGACATCTAGATCAACTGGAAAAGAATAGAGAGCTAAAATATAGACACATATACATATATTCTATTAAATTTTGACTAAGCCAAGAAGATAATTCAAAGAAGAAGAAAAAAAACTCTACTAAGAAATGGATCTTTAAAAATTGGACATACAAATGCAAACTATGGTTACTCTTGATTAAGAACTACAAATCTTACAAAAAAATGAACTTAAAATGGATTATAGTCCTAAATGTAAAATGCAAAAATATCATAATTCTAGAAGAAACAAGAAAAAAAATCTAATTGACTTTAGGTCTGCCAATGAGTTTTTAAGATATAAAAGCAAAATAATGATCTATAAGAAAACTAAAACAAAAAGTTGGACTTTGTTCATTTAAAATCTTCTACTTTGTGAAAACATTATTAAGAGAATGAAAATCAAACAATAGGAGTAAAATTACAAAACCCTATCTGATAAAGGACCTGTATACAAAACATATAAAGAACTTTTAAAACTCACAATTAGAAAATACAATAGCTTAATTTAAAGAAAGCAGGGGAAGGGGCAGTATGGCTCAGTGGTTGAGCATTAACCTATGAACCAAGAGGTCATGATTCTATTCTAGGTCAGGGTCCATGCCTGGGTTGTGAGCTTGATCACCATGGCAGGAGGAGGGCGTGGGGGGGGGGGTGTACAGGAGGCAGCTGGTCAATGTTTCTCTCTCTTCATTGATGTGTCTCTCTTCCTCTCTGAAATCAATAAAAATTTTGTTTTTGTTAAAAAACAAAAAAGTACTCTTTCTATTATTCCACCCATAATTTTGGGTAGTACTTGGTTCTTTTTAACTGCTAATTTTAACTGATTTCAAACTTGTACATGATTTTAATCTCATTTGTAATTATGTTTACAATATTCATTAATTTCAATAATAATCGGTGACAAAAATAGTTTCTAGAATTTTAACAAGATTATTTAAATTATGATATAAATTCAAAAAGCAGGTTAGAGTAGAGGAAATAAGATTAGGAAAAGTAATCTTATTTAATACACTTTAAAAATACTGTCACAAAATGAACTAAACCTTATCTTCTTCAGGTGGAGAGAATTTGGGCTTTAAAGAAAAGAAAGTCACTGAATTGTCTCCAGTATCAGTCAATTGAATGTATATGATGGGAAGGAACTGGAGGTTGTTTATTTGCTAATCAGGAAGACTACAATGTAATCTAGCTATATGACATATATTTCAAATTTCCCCTCCCTCCCCCTTTTCAGGTTGAATAAGGACGGGATATTGGGAAATGAAAACTATCTGGTACCAACTGGCAAACATAAAGGTATTGCAATTACTGAACTCACTTATATGTGGAATCAAATGAACAAAATAAACTGACAAACAAAATAAATCCAGAGATGTGGAAGCATGAAACAGACTAAAGAGTCTCAGAGAGAAGAGCAGGCTGGGGATGGGGAGGAAGAGATTAACCAAATAATGTATATGCATTTAATGTTAACCCATGGATACAGCAATAGCAAGGAAGGCCTAGGGAGGGGTCAGGAGAGTGGAGAAGGAGGTCAATGGAGAGAAAGGGAAGGAGCATCTGTAATACCTTCAACAATAAAGATATACTTTTAAAAAGATAGTGCAAGAATATCAACATTTTCTTTAAAATTTAAGGAAAAAGAGCAACATAATACAACTATTTAGACATAGTGCTAACATTTCAATGAGTTGATTTATTTGCAAAATCACTGGTCTTTTCACTATAATGTGCTCCTTCTCATTTTACTATTTTTATCCTCAAAAAAAGACATGAGGTATGACATGGATCTTTTGTATCAGCACACCATGATTGTTCTAAAATATTGCCAGAGCATCTCCATAATGCCTAAAGAAATAATGACCTGGAAGTGATGGTTATACAACATGAATGACATAAAATTTCAGGTGAAAGAACTCTTCTCAAATGCAGAGTATTAACTGATGATGAGAAATACATCGTATATGCTTCAATAATTGTGTAGGTTGTTCCGGAGCCGGTTTAAAGTCAATTAGCCCAGGACGTTCTATAAGCTAAATAAACGGCAAGTGTCTCATAACATAATGGAGATTGCTAAGAAAAAGCCCTAACATCTAAGCATATGGGCAACAAATAATTCAGAGATACTTGGAAGGCACCTATAGCCGGACGACTGTTTCCCCCAGGTGCTGTAGTTTGAAGAGCTGTAACACTGATTTAGTGCTGTCCTCATAATCCTTTAGTACTTGGAAGAAACACTGAACAGTTTTCTCATCACTTTGTACTTGTGAGACATTCCCACAAGTAGTAAAGTAACATGGTAAAATGATGCAACCAGCAATAATCGAAGGAACAGCAAGAAGGTTAAAAGCTTACACTGTTTTTAGTGTATATGTCTACTCATGAGCATGTATGCAGATGTTGATCTACTGGTATACAAGTGTATGTGTATTAAGTGTATATAACAGTGTATAGGGAAGCTTTTCTTTCACAGACATTATTTTTATATATTTCCACAGGCTTAAAAAGACCCATGTCTCTTATGTAATCTAAGGCCTATCTCTACTCCTGTGATTGGGGTTCCATGCCTACAAATGGTCATTCTGTTCTTCCTCATTCAATTTTTCCTACTCACTGGTTTGTAAACTTGCTGAGTGCCTCGTATAGCAAAGAGAAAAAAAAATCTATTTCTTATCATTTCCTACTGAAATTCAATTTCTTTCACATTCGCTATTCCACAAAAGTAACTCTCCTTGTATTTACCTGCATTATAACTACACCTATTTCCTGTTGAACGTTTTATTTTTCACATAACATCACTATCTTCGTTTTTTTTGTGTGTTGTTTGTTTTGTATGACTGCGATTTGATGGGTTTTTTTTTTCCCTACCTCTATTTCTCAAACTCATTAACATATTTATTCTTTCCTTTTGTGTGGCATTAAATTAATTGCTCACGGATTTCTTTTCCATTGAAGAAAACAAGCAAAACTAAATTAAACCATTTCACGTATTATGCAGCACATATGTGCCCCTCTTCACCTTGCAGCCAGTTGGTAAAAATAGCTATAACTTTTTATCACGCACTATCTGCCCCACTCTAATTTGGACTCCCTCTATCTTATTGCCCTAAAATACAATTTGCTAAAGTCCATTACGTGATGCTGAACCGGCTGTAGTTTACATTGTTGACCGCTCTCCTTGAAGCTCTCACTGTTCACCTTGGCTTGTTTGACTCAGTCCTCCTCTTTCATGGCACTGGATTGAATCTTCTTCCTGGCCTATTTTTTTCTTTATCATTTTTTGGTTTCTTTGACTCTTGTTTGTGAAACAAGATTCACCTTATTTCAGATATTTTTTTTTTTCCCCAGAATAAACACCATTCACATGTCAGTGAATTCAATTGTTACTTTTATGAGATTTATCTCACATTGATAACTTCTAACTCTGTCCTCTGGGCTCCATAACATGTATCTCTATACTTTTTTGGCACTTTCCTTTGAAGTCTCAATTCGCTTTAAAAGCAACAAGGTCAAAATACAACACACAAATTTCCCTTCTCCAATTCTGCAGCCTAGTAGGGTTCCTTCTCTTATACATAATACCATCGTAATTATTTAAAGTGGAGAATCTAGGAGCCAAATTCAACATTTCCCTGTCTTTTTTTATGATTAGTCAAGCCACAATATTTCTTAGACATTTATTACTCAAATATATCTCAAATCTATTAGCTTTTCCTCTCTATTATGTGGCCATTTTTAGGTACCCTAGTTCTTAGTTTAAAATATTGTACCTACCCAAAAGGAAAATTTAGTCTCAGTATAAACAAAGCTGGCCCTAAGTTATTTTCTATGTGTTAAGTAAAGTGCTCTTATCAAAAGTCAGATTTAATTACATTTCATTCACTTAAACTATCCTATTTTCATTTGTCCTTAGATAGAATTATGTTAAATTAGAAAACAAGACTAGATAGTTTGACTCTATCTATCTGTCTGGCCTTATCCAAGCATATTCCCATCTTGATCCTGGTGGTCCAGGTATACTCCATTAATTATACTTCCTCTTATGTTATCTGTTTGCTGTGGCACTGGGCCTTTGCACATGCCCTCTTTTCTCAGCCTAGAATTCTCCCTCTCATGTCTCCATTTTCGATTTTAATTCCCATTTTGTCTTTAATTTTAACTCTATAATTTCATTAGGTAATCCATTCTGACTTCAAATATTATAAATTTCTTCATAATATATTTTTTAATAACACAAGGTCTTTCTATTTAACACTTTATACATAAATTTTAATTTTATATTTCTTGGTGTGATTATTTTATCACACACACACACACACACACACACACACATATATATATATATATATGTATATATATACATATATACATATATATATATATATATATATATATATATTTATTTAAATATAAATAAATAAATAAATAAATATAAATAAATAAATATAAATATTCATTAGTCTATTCTAAGCTAGGTTCCCCTTCCCCAATTTTGTGGCCTAAGTGTCTCATCTTTTCTTTTTAATTTTATGATTGTATTAGTAGCTCTGCATACAAATCTGTGCACCAGTAGCTTGCTTTCGCTTGCCTCAACTGGCCACCTGCCCACTGCCACTGGTAGCTCTCAGGGCTGCTCCTAGCTTGCTGTCCCCACTCTTCTGGAAATCTCTGCCCACTCCCCCTCCCTCCTGGAGCTCTCCACACACTGCCCTGCCTTCCTGGAGCTCCGCCTGCCCTCCCCCATCATAGCTTTTTGTCCTGTGCCCTCCTGTAGGTCTCTGCCCCCTGCTTGTAGCTTCCTTCCCCACCCTCCTGATGATCCGTGATCTGATCCTTACATATCAGGCATAACATGTAGTTACATATTCCTGTCTTATTATATAGAATTCCTAGTGTCTAGAAAGAATATGACAGAGTATGGTCCTTAAAAAATTGTAAAGTGAATCAATAAGTGAACAAATAGATAATGAAATAATTTTCATGACACTTACTAAATTTCTTATTATTCAGATACACATGTTACTGTGACATGCATTTTTATGGTATTCTCATAGTATGTCATACATATGAAATAGCTTTCTTTGCATTTCTGAAAGTCAAATACCTATATCAGACATTTCTTCTTATTAATAACACTAAAGGCCTGGTGCACGAAATTTGTGCAGGGGGGGCCCTGGGGGGGGGTGTCCCTTAGACCAGCCTGCACCCTCTCCAATCTGGGAGCCCTCAAAGGATTTCCAACTTTCTGTTTAGGCCAATCCTAAGTGGGAAGTCAGACTTCCTTCTCACAATCCAGGACTGCTGGCTCCCAACTGCTTGCCTGCCTGCCTTTCTGACTGCTCCTAACTGCTTCTACCTGCCAGCCTGGTCATCCCCTAACCACTCCCCTGACATTTTGATTAATGACTAACTTTTCTCCTGCAAGGCTGTTTGCCCCTAATTTTCCTCCTCTGCTGGCTTGGTCATCCCTAACTGCCCTCCCCTGCAGGCCTGGTCCCCCCATCCGTTCTCCTCTGCAGGCCTGGGTTCCCCCCAAATGCCCTTTGCTATAAGTCTGGTCACCCCCAACTCCCTCCTCTGCCGGCCTGGTCCCTGCCAACTGCCCTCCCCTGCTGGCCATTTTGTGGTGGCCATCTGTGTCCACATGGGGGAAGGATCTTTGCCACATAAGGGCATCAATCTTGTGTGTTGGAGTGATCGTCAATCTGCATATTACTTTTTTAATAGATAGGATGGAGGACTGGTGCATGGGTAGGGGCCAGCTGGTTTGCCCTGAAGGGTGTCCCAGATTTGGGTGGGGGTTCCCTTGAAGTGTGGGTGGCAGACTGGGTGAGGGGCCTGTGTTGGTTTGCAGGCTGGCTACGCCCCCCAGTGACCCAAGCAGAGGCCTTGGTATCTGGGATTTATTTATCTTCTACAACTGAAATTTTGTAGCCTGTAGTGAAGCCAAGCCTTCTGCTGGCAGCAGCCATTTCTGTTGGGATTTATTTATCTTTTATAATTGAAACTTTGTAGCCTGGAGTGGAGGCCTGGGCTGGCCAGGGTGTGCAGAAAACTTGGCTCCCTCCATCGCCAGGGAAATCCAAGCTTTCCTCCTGCTCTCTCCATGGCCACAGCCATCTTGGTTAGGTTAATTTGCATACTTGTGCCTGATTGGCTGTTGGGCATGGTTTATGGGTGTAACAGAGTGATGACAAATTTGCATATTACTCTTTTATTAGATAGGATTTAATTCCAAGCAATACCAATGCCAACTTCATAAGAAATTTGGGCTCAGATCTAAAAGCTTTATGTTTATAGTTAGATCCCCAGGTGGAGAAGTAACTGCCTTTGAGTTTTCTAGAAATAAAGTTTTTATTTCTATACTTGTTTAATAGGAGAAACTCTTTCTTCCAAATTAATGTATGCCTGGTGCTTCACTCAGGTAAAATGCTTTCTGCATACCATATGTCTTCCCAATGTTATAATCAACACGAGGTAGAAAATATAAATGTCAAAAGGTCAAAAGAAGCTCCTTAATTGACAGTATTGCTACTCAGTTAAAAGACATCTGGGGACATTAGTCAGTAGGACCAGCCTCAGAATAAATTAGTGGATTAACAAGGGATATGGCTATTCAGGGAATTTCATGAGAAGATAATAAAATACTTGGGAAGTTTTAATGATTAAACTTCCCCCCAGGAAAACTTCTGCTGAACAATCATTAAAAGTATTCTCTAACATCTCTCACATTTTTTATAGTTCCTACCAGTGATTCAATTGTGAATAATCACATTTCTAAAGAGCTATGTAATGATAGTTATAAGAGAGACTGTAGGAGTAGTTATGCCTGAAAAGCCATAGGTAACTTTTTAAGGTTCCTTTTAAAAGAGCAGACCCTTTTTGAAATAAAGTGCATGCCATCTTATATTTCAGTATTGGTTAAATCTAACATTTAATGAATGCATACCATGCTGTAGACACTCTCTTAGGAGCCGTCTCGTTTGATTTTTATAACACTCTTTCTTCCTATTCATAATTCACAGAAAAGAAACTGAGGCACAGCAGAATGGAATGCATGAGTAGGTTTTCATAGACGAGATGGGGCTGAGCCGAGGTACAATTAGTTGACTCCAAACGGTTGGTATGCTTCATTATCCCATAGGATCCCTAGAATGCCAAGGCATTTTTTTTTCACGTAGAGAAGAGATAAAATGTTAATACCCACAAGACTATATCTTTGTTCTACACTGTGCATAATAACTAATAAAACTGCTTACATTTTAAATTATTCTCTGTCACAACGTTACCACTTAACCTGAGAAGAACACACTCATTTACATTCCAAGGGCAGTTTGCGATTTGAATTAAACATTAAGTGTACACAAGAAAGGCATCCTGCGATGTTTTCCAGGAGGTTAGCTTCTAAGCGCTTATTAACTAATATATTTTCTTGGCAGATAAATGGTAAACTAATATGTATTCTACTGTGAGTGGCGACGGAAGTGCGGGCTCTTCAGCATCTGAGCCTCAGCTACAGCAGTTACACGTTGTATGACCTTGGACAAGTTAGGGTTGTATGTTCCTGACCCATACTACCGAACCTTTCATCTGGAGGAGACTGACTAGATCATCTATTGTTGTTTTAAGCTTTAACATCATTTTTGAAAAGTAAACTGATGATGGAACCCTCCCCACAAAGATCACCATCTTTCTCCTTTCCTCATCTCCGTTAATCAAGCCACTTGGTCAGTTCGCAAACCAGAAAACATTTGTATCCCACGCCTTTCCCTCAGCTCCTGTGGAATACTGAGGCCTATGCCCCAAGCAAGCTTTCCTGGGAGACTCGCACAGGCGCTGATCCCATGGACACACCATGGAGTGTTCTCCCAGAAAGCCTTCCTATCCCACAGCGACTGTCTTATGGGAAGACATGTGTGAAAAGCTGGTGAATTTTGTCAGCATTCAAACAACCTGGGAGGTAGGATAGGGGCATTCTGACACCACATGCTAGTTGCTCAGGGACCTACACACCACAGGGGATAAAGCAGCTGCTCAGTAGAGGTTCCTATCCGTGCCAAATGCCGATAGTCCCATAACACTCGGCAGCACCTTTTGGAAAAGCTGCCAGATTATCTGGGAGGTGAATTGACTTGGTGGCTTTCTCATTTCCAACTACATGCATGTAAATTTACAGACACGTTTAAATGTTCCCCTTCCAACATCTGGCCTGAACTTCGTTACTATTTCTTCATCTCCACCACTGCCACTCCCATCGGAGTCTCCCTGATCATGAATATGTTAATTTGCTCCTTGGCATTGCTTTTAACCATATCTATCTATCTATCTATCTATCTATCTATCTATCTATCTATCTAGATATAGATGATGATATAGATATAGATATAGATATAGATAGATATAGACATAGATATAGATATAGATATAGATATAGACATAGACATAGACATAGACATAGACATAGATATAGATATAGATATAGATATAGATATAGATATAGATATAGATTATAGATATATAGATATAGATAAAGACATCTGGGGACAACCAAGCAAAATGATTGATACCAATTCATCCTTTCTGACTCAGACCATTTAAATATCCCTTTGCAATGCAGAGTCTACCTTTTAACACGGTCCCTTTCTCTCATTCTCAGTCAGCCACACTGAACCTCTGTGTCCTCTAAAGGAAACCCGGTCTCACCTCAGTTTCTTGGTGCTGCATACATTTTATACATGATATTCCTGGTTTCCACAATCAGCACCCAGTTTTATTAATTTTACTGATCACTGTATTATAGCACTACAGTATTTATATTTAACATCAATATATGTGTTTTTGCCCCCACTAGGATGTTTGATGCACAAGAATACCAGACTGTCTTATTTAGTTATGAATTCCTAATAAATTTATTTGAATATATGCAGGATCAGATGGTAGAGAAGATGAAAGGAAGGGAGTTTGAGGAATGAAGGAGTAAAGGAGTAGCAGAGCAGCATATACCGTTAGACATAGCTTTGACACTTGGGACAATTGAGTTTTTCTTGTTTAATGTATGTATTCTTATTTGTGAGGGATGTATGTCTGAAATAAGTTATATGGCCTCTATGATCACTTCCCTCTACAATAATACCTCATTATGTGCATTCTTACATAGATAAAAATACTACATTCAGAGTAAAATAATTGCATCAAGATCAAAATGTTTTATTTTATTTTTAATATGTTTTATTGATTTTTCACAGAGAGGAAGGGAAAGGGATAGAAAGCCAGAAACATCAATGAGAGAGAGACATCGATCAGCCACCTCCTGCACGCCCCCTACTGAGGATGTGCCCACAACCAATGTACATGCCCTTGACCGGGATCGAACCTGGGACCTTTCAGTCCCCAGCCCGATGCTCTATCCACTGAGCCAAACCGGCAAGATCAAAATGTTTTAAAGCGTATGAAAGACAACACACCAACTTGTTCCTTTTACATTAATATTTGCTTAATAAAGAGGTGAGAAATTCTTAATTCCCCATAATGCTACTGTTGGCTTTATAGCTATATAAAAATACTCGGGCACTTAGATCTGGTTTTGTTTTACTAGACAAAAAAAGTTGTAGATGTGAAGTAGTGTGACTTGCCAGCTTTTCCACATCACAGTCAGTTATTTGCTGATTCAAGTTGATTTAGACTTTTTGTAACCTTATTTCTTGCTATAAAATAAAATATTGGAACTTGCCTTGTGAGTAGCAGAAATTCTTTAGAACTGCTCCCTCAAGAGCATGAGTTCTCAATAGCGTGTTGTTTTGAAAAGATGAATGGTACTGCTGGAACATAGAAATCCTTATTGAGATATATTTTGGTTTGTTGTATTGTAGTGTTATGTTGTGTTTTTTCCTCCAAGCATTACTTGGAATATTAGTCCAAAATGATTCTAAAACTTAGTTGAAACAGAGACAGAAAGAAGAATAGCAAACTAACGGTGATAAAGTTCCAAAAGCAGAAATAAAAAGTAGTCAAGGGAGAAATATTAACTAAAATTGCTAAAGAAAAGAAAATAAATTGATAAAAGAAATGCCACTTTAACACATCAGAATAAAATGAAAGACAGATAGGTTTCACTTTAATGACTGCTTGGTGGCTTATATAAAATGGATCAATTTTCCCAGTCTAACTTTTAATAGAAAATCATTTGTATCCAAGACAAGGCTAAATATTGAGTTAAAGAAAACTTGACACAATAAAGACTTCACATGAAAAGTTTTTAAAAGGTATTTTATATGGCTAAAAGAAAATTATAAGTTTTATTTGGTACTTTTATTGTTTTTAGCTCTATGTTAAACATCATAAATCAAAACCTATTAATGAAATTAACTGTGTGTTCTTTACCTACAGTTATAAAGATTTTTTTTACTCATTTTATCATTGCCATCACTTAAGTTACTAGGTAAGATGTTGCCACCTAATACAAGATAAATCTAATTTTAACTTACTTTGTTTAAAAAATATTCTTAGTAGTGGCATAATGGTACTGTCCATTGTTTTAGAAAATGACATGTCAAAATTTAAAGTATTTTTATGATAATCTTTGAAAATATGATGAAAAACTCTATGTCCAAATAGCTTGCTTTCTCTGCCAATATTTACCTTTCCACCACTAATCAAATTTTTCAAAATCCTCATCTGAGGATATATTTTTTTTATATTGAAAGGAAGCGGGCGAGGAAAGAGAGGCAGAGAGAAAATGAAACTGGTGAGAAAGTAACAGCAATGTGAGAGAGAAAATGTGTAATGGTTATAATGGTGGAGTAATCAATGTAAGTTTATGTTTAATAGGTTACCCATTAAAAGCATAAATGCCCTATGTTTGACTCAAGTAAATTTCCTCTAACAAGCATCCTTACAAACACTGTTGACTACAGAAAATTCGTAATTAAACACCAAAGTAATTTTACCCTGCAGGTAATGTTTGTTTTTCATGGGAGTTTTCCACAAATTTTTTGTACCTAATTGCATAATATTACATAAAAGCTTTT
>PVJN01023334.1:0-32412 GCA_004026805.1 Lasiurus borealis | reverse complement strand
AAGCCTAGATTATAAATATGGCTGCTGGGCCCACACTGGGAAATTTCTAAAGCTTGGGCTTGAGTTTGATTTATGACCTAGGGATTTGGGAGAAATAGTTAATAAAACCCCAAACAGTATGATAAAACTGAATCAGTTTACAAATTCCTTCTCTCTCTCTCTCTCTCTCTCTCTCTCTCTCTCTCTCTCTCTCTCTCTCTCTCTCTCTCTCTCACACACACACACACACACACACACACACACACACACACAAATCACAACTTATGTAATACAAGAGTGGCCTTGTTTTTCAAAAATGTCTACCCCTAAGTGCTTTACAAATCCTTTCTACCGGGTGTATAGAAATGATAATAGGCCATTTGTCTCTCTTCTGAGCTGTGACTTTTGATAATGATTGCTTCCTTGGCCTAAAACCAAATGCCCTTTAAGTGCAGTAAAGGTGAAGATTCGGTCTTGCTTAACCAATACAATGACCTTCATGTTTAACACATAGTATGGACTTCCAAGTAATTTGTTGAATGACATGGCTACAGGGCTCCACATTTTATCTAAAACTCTTCATGTCAACTTAAGTTTTACTGCAAGCAATTCTCTGTGGTCGCCAGCACTGACATTACCGTGACTTCTTCTCCACATCTGGTTGGTGTAGGTTGAAGTATTCGGTGCTTTCCTTCATTTCCCAGTGAACCTTTGAAACTTGTTTCTCTTTCCTCCTCACTCACTGGAGCTCCGCTGATTGTTCTGGAAGTTCTCATGGACAATCTTCCTCATTCCACAAAATTTCCAGAACTCCTCTTTTCCCTCCTCAGGATTTCTGTTTTCATGAACTATTTGTCCTGTGATCACCCATTTTAGCCCTCCCCGTCTTCAAAGAGAGGAAGTTTTAAACTTTATAAATGACCTGGAGATTCTAACGAAGATGCAGACTCAACTTTAGAAACACTACAGAGATGCCTGGCAGTCTGCATTTCTAATGAGCTCCCAGCTGCTACTGTTGCTGCTGATTTATGTGCTACATTTTGAACAGCAAGGTTCTCAAGACCCGCCCCCAATTCATCTCTTTCTTAAAAAATAAATCTTATAATCTAGAAACTTTATTAGGGGCTAGCCAAACAAAGCTTATTTTTCTGTCCAGTACTAACACAAGTCACCAAATTTCCCTTTTCTGTTCTTTTGACATGCCAGTGAATCACACAATTTCTTCTCTTAAGAAGTTGTGTTGGGATTTTTTTTTTAACTACCCATCAGCCATTTTTTTTCCTAACTAGTGGGAAGAAAAGGTTAGTATTAGAATGCTTTCCTAGGAAGGTACTCCTTTTTGAGAAAACAAGAGTATCTCTGTGGGTTTTCCCATATCTCTCCCTTAGTTACTCGAAACTAAAGGTGGTTGAATGGGAAATTGGGTATAGAGGGCAGACCACCTTGGCCCGGCAAGGGAACATCTCAGACGTGGACCTCTTCTCACTCTGACCACCTCATGCATTTCACAGCTGCACAAACAGGCAACACGTGCATGAAGCACAGAGGATGGTTCTCACCTCTCGTATTGAAGCACTGCATGCGAAAGAGACATGTTAATAGTAGTAAAAGACACCAAACTTTGCAGATAGTTTGTTTTTAAATATGTGACAGTGGATTCTACTTTAGGATTCTGAATCTATGGTGATGCCATGCGAGTTTGTTGACTCATTTGCTTTTTAGAGACTTCTTTGAGAATTTTGTTTTGGACCCTAGGATCACTCACATGTGATTATCATTTGTCTTTCTGCTGCATCTTGTTAAATATAACTGCTGCTCTGCAAGTGCCAAGAAAGTTTATTTTCTTCATTAAAATGTTAAATTTTATTTCTCCATAAATCAAACCTTTAAACTTTTGAGGTTTTATCAGAAATAGGTTTCCTGTAATTCCAGTGTGTTTCCTCTAAACAAGAATAATCATCGTCAGCAGGCATGCTTCCTTCTCTATCCCATCAGATCTCCACCTGACCTTGCCCTTTATGTCAGGCTCTGCTCACATCTCTGCTCATCCCAAGGACACTACTCCCTTTTAATTTTCACTATATTAAACCATGTCTATCCCTCCCATCACTGAACTGAGAAAGTCCTTGTAACCAACATTACCAAGTAGATGCTCAATTGCTCTCAACTTATTCTACCTTTGTTCGTCTTATTTTTCCAAATAAATTCCAAGTACAATGGATTTTTCTCTATTGTGCAATGCTCAGAACTAAACCTTTGCTAGAATTTCATAGTTTATCATTTATTTTATGAATATGAAATGATTGGGATCCTATCTTTGAAAATAAATACACATAATATGTAGTTTAATTTTTAAAATGAGGAGCAAGCTAATCTATATATATAAAACCCTAATATGCAAATATAATGAATGGCAGAACAACTACACAACAGAGCAACCAGTTTCTATGAAGTGCACTGACTACTAGGGCATGTGCATTGAACATGGTGGGTATTGGCAGCAGATGGCAGAGCATGGAACATGTTGGGCATTGTCTGCAGTGGGAGAGTGGAGCAGGTGAGCAAGGGTGTCAGACCAAGGCAGAGCACCAGTCACTGTCATTGGGGTGAGCCTCTGGTGGCTACTGAACATTTTTTGCTCCTGATCATGCCATGGTTCTACCCAGTGCTTGCATCCACTGCTGCCACTCGAGTCACCGCTCACACCCACTGTCGGCACCCAGCATTGGCACTGACTGCTTGGCGTTGTCAGCAGGTTCAAGCAGTGCTGCTGGCCCTGATCACCCCTCAGGGCTTCTCTGCCTTCTCCTGCTCCTGAGGGATGATCAGGGCAGCAGCTGCCACTTGCTCCCGCTAACTGAGCTAGTCCCAATATCTCCATGCCATCAGTGTGTGAAAGCAGCAGTGGCAAGAGCAAGCAGGGCTGCTGGCTGACAGGGGACTAGGGGCTGTGGAGAGAGGCCAGGCTAGGGCATGGAGGATGGGCCCTCACACTGCTGTTTCGCGACCCACAGTTCCTTTCAAGGTTCACGAATTCCTGCACTGGGCCTCTAGTTAGAAATAAAAATAATATGTATGTGACACTTTACTCAGTACCTTGTTCACAGTCTATATTCAATTCAAGTTCATTCTCTTTTATACTGTTCATTGTATTTGGTAAGGAGTGAGACATTCAAATGTACTGATTTTAAGAATTTCTGAAGTCATTTATCTAACTCACGGCAGAGCAAAGAATTCAATGACGCAAAACTATGACTGCAACTTCCACCCAATATTTTTTCTTTTTCCCCTGAGGTTACAGAAAAGATAGAATAGGGTGTATTTCTTTTTTGACAGAAAACTAAAAGTCCTTTATCTGTTAATTTTTCTTACTGATTTAAAATAATACATAAAAAAGAAAATGAAAAAGTGAGACCTCAATATGTGGAAGAGTATGTGCACTTTCAGTTACAGAACTCAGAATCTCAACTGACCCCTAAGAAGCGGTTTCATGATTTTACAGCCTGAAATATCTCTCACAGGAAATATGAGTGCATGAGTGTGGCAAACATAAAAGGGGGAAGCATACCTACTGCTTAATTATAAAGATCACTCATATGACCTCTAAGTTTATCACCTGCTATAGCAGAAAAGGGAGATTTCAAATGTCTTTTATTTTGCCCCTTTCTTCTCCTCCTTCTCCTACCTCTCCTGATCCTTTTCCTCCTTTTTTGGGTTTAGTTTTGTTCTGGGGGTGAAGAAATGATAGTGACACTTGATTGAATATGACTGTTGGCACAGGGCAAAAGACCATGCTTCACCCTTTGTCTGTAATATAATTGAGCGCAATGAACCACCTCAGAGTTTAAGTAACTTTCAGTCCTGTTCTTAGCACATACCCAACTGTCATCAGAACAAAGGAGATTTGCGATGTTGTTTATTTGAGCATTAAGCAGGGTGTATCTCTTAATTGAAGATCTCAGTTTAAGTGTGGTGTGGCTTTTGAGTTGGGTTTGAAGGAAAACAGGCTCCCTGGCAGGAGTGTGCTATTGGGAGATCAACTCAACTGTATAAACCATCAAACAATCAAATCATGAACTTCAACAGATCCCAAGTGCGTTGATTCAGATTTTGTTTCATAGAAGACAGAGTATGTTAATCACTTCACATTCGTATGTCTGTAAAAAGTTATGTTCAATCAAACGAATACTCTAAGTTCACAAAAGTCCTCTTCTTGGCTAGAGATGGATAGCAGTGGAAATGGATGCCCATGAACAACAGATGCTATGTTTTCTTTCACAAAAAGGTTATTTACTTCTAACATACTAACCAAAGATACACAGATGTCATTCTTTGTAATTAAGTCTTATATAAGAGGAATTTCTAGATGCTACTTGTTGTTTGTTTTTCCTTCTACAAAGTTATGTATGACTAGAAAGTTGAAATTTATAGGAATAAGTTTATATTAATTTTAAGACATAGACAGGATGAATAAAAAGTGTGAATTAATGGATCTGTGTATGTATATGTGCTCATTAGTATATGATTTAATATAAAATTAAAGACTCCCATATATACATGCTACTTGGAATCATGGAGTAATCTCTATCTCCTTTTGCATTATTCTGATATCTGGGGTCAAATATTTATATCTCCATTCACTTGAGTATAATTTTCAGAAATGTAAGAATATTCATTCTAAGATATAATCATTTTTATGTGCAAGTTGTTCCATATTCATTATCCCTTTCAATTCTTTCATTAGTTTTATAAAGTAGGTATTATATCTATTTTACTGATTAAAAACTGGGATAAATAAAAAATAATTAAAATGTTTAAGAGTTTATTTGTTTATTTAGATTTGACAAAGTAAAAAGACAAATGACATGTAAGGCTTCGGTCTTCAGAATACACAATTAACATGCACACACACACGTATATTGACAGCTTCTTTTCATTTTAGGATACGTTCCTTTAATCAGCAATTACCAAGTTGAGATGATTGACAAAGAGCATGTGATTATAATTTTTTATCATTTTAAAGAGCCATATTTTGGGGAAAATATAAACTATTTTACTATCTGACAAGTGGAAAACATTTTCTAAATTATACATTGTTGAGGTATTATCATATGGGTCCCTCAGCGTGGCCTGCGTCCTGTCCTCTCCAATTTGGTACCCCTCAGGGGATGTCCGACTGCTGATATAAGGGATTGGGCCTAAACCGGCAGTCAGACATCCCTCTCAAAACCTGCCTGCCTGCCTGATTGCCCCTAACTTCTTCTGCTTGGGGTCTGATCACCCCTAACTGTCTTTGCCTGCTGGCCTGATTGCCCCTAACTTCCTCCCTTGCCGGCCTGATTGGCCCTAAGTGCCTCTGCCTCCGCTACCTGCCTAAGCTGCAGTCTGGCCTCACTCTGTGGGAGGTGACCTGGCAGATCAGGGGAAGAGGCCTTCCTCATTACTCCGCCGCTACTGCCACTGCCGGCTAGATTCTGGGCCCTTCGCAGCTGCTCCAGCTTTGTTCGGAAGGTTGTCTGGAAGATGTATGATCTAATTATCATATTATCCTTTTATTATATAAACTAGTGCATGAAATTCATGCATGGGGGGGGGGTTGTCCCTCACCCCAGCTTGCCCCCTTTTCAATCTGGCACCCCTTGAGGGATGTCCGACTGCCCGTTTAAGTCTGATCCCCATGAGATCAAGCCTAAACGAGCAGTCGGACATCCCTCTCACAATCCAGGACTGATGGCTCCCAACTGCTTATCTGCCTGCCTTCCTGATTGCCCCTAACCACTTCTACCTGCCAGCCTGATCACCCCCTAACTACTCCCCGCCAGCCTGATGAATGTCTAACTGCTCCCCTGCCAGCCCAATTGCTCTTAACTGCCCTGCCTTGCAGGCGGTCTCCCCCAACTGTCCTCCCCTGCTGGCCTGGTCACCCCTAACTTGCCTCCCTTGCCGATCTGGTCACCCTTAACTGTCCTCCCCTGAAGGCCTTATCCCTCCCAACTCCTTTCCCCTGCCAGCCTGATTGCCCCTAACTGCCCTCCCCTGCTGACTTGATTGCCCACAACTGCCCTCCCCTGCCAGCCATCTTGTGGAAGCCATCTTTGACCACATGGGGGCAACCATCTTATGTGTTGGAATGATGGTCAATTTGCATGGCATCTCTTTATTATGTAGGATATTCTTAAGTGGAGTTTTCTTTTCTTTGTTTGTTTACTCTATTTTCCTAATCCAATGGTCTGCAAACTCATTAGTCAACAGACCCAAATATCAACAGTACAATGACTGAAATTTCTTTTTTTTTTAAATATATTTTATTGATTTTTTACAGAGAGGAAAAGAGAGAGATAGAAAGTCAGAAACATCGATGAGAGAGAGACATCGATCAGCCGCCTCCTGCACGCCCCACACTGGAGATGTGCCCGCAAGTAGGGTACATGCCCCCGACTGGAATTGAACCTGGCACTTTTCAGTCCACAGGCCGACACTCTATCCACTGAGCTAAACTGGTCTCGGCGAAGTCTTTTATTTTTAAAAAGGTATTATTGCTATCATTATATTCATGTGGCTTACACTACAGAAAACTTTATATTGCTTTAATTTATCAGATGATTGTATCTCTATTATCTCACTGGTTATTAGGGTCCTGTTAGCTAAGCAACCTATCCATGTAGCTTCATTCTACAAGAAGTCAATGAGACTCATTTTAACTGGAAAAGGCACACATCGGAACCAAAGGACAACATTTCATGGAATCAAAAATCCTGGCAAAAATTAAATTGTTTTCTTTCTTATACATATTGGAAGCGTGATGAAATGACTTTGAAATGAATTATTGTCTATACCAGACTTAGAACTAGAGTATTTGCTGAGACAAAGTCCTTTCGGTGCTAAAACTGAGCACATCACAGGCAAATAGGGGTGGGAAATCACCAGAGGAACAGTACACTCAAGTTGGTGCACCAAACCTGTGTCTTGCCAAAGCAGTAATGCTATCTGCCCTTATAATGGGTCCTCGGCATAAAGCTTAGACTCTTCTGTAACCAAGAGCCTCAGTCACCTTTTCATCCCCTTAGGGTTGTTCTAGCATTTGGATTTGCCGTTGTGTGGAATAAGGGAGAAAAGAAAGGATGCTGTGTGTTCATGGACCTGATCTGATAAAAGTGGGAATACCAGAAAGGAGGATGTAAACGTTTAACTGATAAGCAACATTAAGTGATGCTTTTTCTCTGCTACTGGCTCCTTAGGAACATCCTTTAGAATCTAGGAAGTGGCAATAAGATATAGGAATCAAAGCACACATTATAACAAGCCTCTGACATGATTAAAAGCTCATCTCCAGGATGAATAGATTTTTAAAAGCGTACCAGGATCAAGACCTGATTCAAAATAAGGCAAGTTATCTAATGTATCACGTGGTATAAACGTGGGCCTATGAAATAGAAGTAGTCTGCATGTGCTCCTGAGACAGGAGCACGTACAGACACTTCATCTCAGCTGAGTAGCTGTGTAAACTCTTCGGTGGCAATAAATGTCAAATTAAGAGTCTGGTTTCTTAAACTTTATAAATTTATCTCCTTCAAGGTAAATGCTTTTGTTACCACCGGAGAGTCCCATAAATCCAAATCAGTGATGTTGATATCAGTACCGTTAGCATAATATGAGAGACTTGTATCCATATGATGGAAGTCACCATGTTAAATTCCCCAAACAATGAGCTTGTCCAAATGGCCATTGCTCATTAGGATTGACCTCACAAAAACATTTCCTATTTTGCCCCAAGGTCAATGCCTACTGAAAGTGAAATAGAGCTAAATATTCCCATAGTAGTTTAGAAAAAGCTGGTTCTTATCAGGTTTCATAGTCAAACTTAATAAAAATTACTCCATCCCTTCATCGCTCCATCATCATTTAAGAGCAGAAAACATCTCTTTTGTGAACTGATTATAAATTGCTGGTTGCGCATTTTTCAGGATGGGACTCCAAGGTCTAGGAAATGAAGTTGTGTTCAAGGTTATGAGTTTTTGCAGAGTGACTGGAAGTCATGTTACTTGAATATAGAAGTGTGTCATTTATGATGTAGTACATGTTTTAACACTTTGGTCTCATCTGCAACCACCTGAGAGAAACCTTAATTCCAGATCCAGATTTATTGTTATTAATACCCTGCTAGGTAAACGTTCTGATTATAAAATTAAGTGGGTCATTACTAAGAGTATTTGACTGCCTTTTGCTACATTCAAGAATACCACATGGCAATATACTCCCTGCTAGACAGCTGTCCCCATAAAAAAAAATCTGCTCTCATCAGAAGCATCCTTGTTGACCAGCTGAATGACCCACTTGTGTTTGGGCAGAAATCCATTCATTCTGGGCTGATACATTGCTAGGAGACAAGAGGAAAAATGCTCTTCCTATCCTTGCTTTATAAATAATTTTTTAAAAAAGGTATTAAAACCTGGACTTCATTTGTTTAAGTCTGACAGCCTTAATAAGCAATACAAAGAAACACAAACAGAGCAATGTACATTTTCCTGAACATTGTACACGCCAGCTTTGCTTCTGTAGTTTATTTCTCCGCGTAACGTGATTTGGGAAGAGCTTTGCTTTTATTGGTCGCTTTGTGAACATAGAGAAATGACACAGAATCCTTTTCTGTTGCTGCAGATCAGTTCTCTTTCTTACAGGACATAAGATTTCTTTGCTCTCAAGGTAAATTAACCTTGAAGAGAACCGACCGGGAATAAATGGATAAAAAAGGAGAAATGCCAGCCCCTTCTGTGAAGACAGAAAATGCACACTTCAGAAGAAGACAGGCCGGGCTCAAAGCCGCCTTCACTCTC
Source organism: Lasiurus borealis (assembly GCA_004026805.1). Taxonomy (NCBI): domain Eukaryota; kingdom Metazoa; phylum Chordata; class Mammalia; order Chiroptera; family Vespertilionidae; genus Lasiurus; species Lasiurus borealis. The sequence continues at coordinate 23,599 of PVJN01023334.1, read as the reverse complement.
CTGCGGCGAAGGCACTACTTGCCCTTGAAGATGGAGTGAGATGTTCCTAATTCAGAGAGTTATAGCCGTCCCGCTCAATCGTCCCTTAATGGAGTAAAATGTGAAAAATAACTGTATTATTTTCACAAGATGGATTCCACCCGCCTGTTGCCTTTTATGAAACTTATTTTACTCATCAGATCAGATCCTTTTGCTAGGCAGGCGACGGTACTTCAATTCACAAGGCCTCGATATGAAAAAACAAATATCCTGATGTGGTTTGCGAAAAAGACGGAGGATAATGCTGGCCTCGTTTCAATATCAGTTATTAGCAACTGACATTTCGTCAGCTATCTCTTCTGCCTGGTCTTCATGTACATAAAATTAGTTTGCTCTCTCTCAAAGGGTTGATGATGACATTTAATCAGAATATGGATCGGAACCGGCATAGGACCTGGTTCAATAAATATTTGTTTCATCTGGGCAGCTCTCAGTTCAAATAATACGGGAAATCTCTTTTTTTCTTCTTGATTTATTGGATCTGTCTGAATGTATTATTTCTTTACGCATATTGTCTCTTATTACCTAAGCAAGTAACTACTTATTTTTTAAATGCCTAGGCACTTACATTCAGTTAGATTCAAATGCATGGATCCCACCCAGGTTGGATTATGTTACAGTTTTGGAAATTCTCTCCCCACAACAAGAGCCCTATGTAGGTCACAAGGGCCAGGTTTATATATACCGTATTTTTTGGCATATAAGACAACTGGGCATATAAGACAACCCCAAACATTTCTAGTTAAAATATAGAGTTTCGGATATACTTACCCTATAAGATGACACCCAGCATATAAGACGACCCCTGACTTTTGAGAAGATTTTCCTGGGTTAAAATGTCATCTTATACACCGGAAAATGCGGTATACTTTTTTGCATTAAAAAAAATAAAACCTTCCAAGGCCAGTTTTGCTCAGTGGATAGAGTGTCAGCTTGTGGACTGAAAGGTCCCAGGTTCGATTCCGGTCAAGGGCATGTACCTTGGTTGCAGGTCCATCTCCACTGTGGGGCATGCAGGAAGCAGCTGATCCATGTCTCTCTCTCATCGATGTTTCTGACTTTTCATCTCTCTCCCTTCCTCTCTGTAAAAAAATAAATAAATAAAAAAATCAATAAAAATATATTTTAAAAAATTAATAAATAAAATAAGATATATTAAAAAAATAAAACCTTCCTCAGTCTTCCTCTGGCATACCAATGCTTTGTCTTTATTTGTAAAATATGTGCTGCTTGAGGGACAAAACTACCATCAAAGTTTGGCTCTTAGTTTTGGCCCAAGGTATAGATGGGCAGATGTGAAGGCTTTCATGTGTTGTTCTATACCCCAAAATAAGTTGATCACTCTGCCTTATGAAATAGAAAATATTCAATTCTCCTAAAGTCAGTGCAACAATACACTCACATACTTAAAGGATTACAGAGGGTTCTGGAACACTGTTGAAATACAACGGGTGGCAAAGAAAAGGTGAACAGAGTGCCCCAAATGGAATGCCCGAGGGCTAATTTCAGAATGAAAGATAAATGAATGCTTTTGGGGTAGGGGTGCAAAGGGAATTTTTATTTCTCCCCTTTTGGAGGGGAGATTCAGGCAGGGGCAGTCATCAGCATGTTGTTTTCCAAGAGAAACGGAGGCGAATCCAAAGGGGAAGAGAGAGGCTGTCTAGGTCTGAGTAAAATTTCTTACTTTATTAATTTGTTTGTTTTAATTTCTTGATTAATTCACTTATTACATATGTTTCCTTATTCCCCCATGTCCCCGCTATCCATCCAAGCATTCTCTCATCCCCCTGTTGTCTGTGTCCATTGGTTAGGCCTATATGCATGTATATAAGTCCTTTGGTTAATGTTCATTTTCCCCATGTCTCCAGAGAGCACCGCTTCCTCCATTGGGGCTCAGCTTTTTTGAGTTTTCTGAGCAAATTTATAAGCAAATTGCTTTTGGTCAGGCCCTAGGAATCAGTCATGAAATACCTTTCTTTGTCTTACGTGAGATTTTTTTGAGTTCTCCATGGAAAACTCAACGCATTTAAATAAGTGAATATCACTTAGCGTGAGAATTACAGGTCAGCTGCCTTCCTGGGAATGCATTCTAACTGGAGCGTGTCCTCTCAGAAGTATTAGGAGCCTTTCCCTAATTATTGTCCCTGGAGCTTTTGCAGGGCCTTAGTGATGTTGCTTTACCAGCTAGAGTGGAATGTGTAATAAATCAGATGGTCTCCTTGAGGCAACTTCTTGTGGTTCTCCAACCATTCTCTTCAATCTGGAGACCATGCCATGTAAATAAAGGGACAGAAATAAACTAGATACACATAGAGCCCAGAATCCATCCAGCCAGATACAAGAGGCACTCCTGCTGGCTGTTCTGGGGACATTAACTTGGTGGCCCTAACTATGTTGATTGACAGTCTGCATTAAAAAAAAAAAAAAAAAAATATATATATATATATATATATATATATATATATATATATATATATATTGGTTGATTTCAGTGAGGAAGGAAGATGGAGAGGGAGAAAGAGAGAGGTAGAAAAATCAGTGATGAAAGAGAATCCTTGATCAACTGAGTCCTACATGCCCCTACTGGGAATTGAGCCCACAACCCAGGCATGTGACCTTGACCAGAATAAAAACAGGGACCTTTCGGTTCTTAGGCCGACGCTCTATCCACTGAAATAAAAAATTGAGTTTGAATGTGAACTCTATAAATTAATAACTATAATTTGGAAAATGTATTCTTTACAAATGTAAATTACTAATATATTAATATGAAAAAATTCTTTGTTTTAAAATTGATATGGGTATATGAGATTATATATTTGAATTATGTTTAATGTTATTAAATTTATAAAACCAAAATAACCAATATAAATTTAAATTATTTTTCTTCTTCTTTAGCTAACAATTATATCAACAGTAGTTGTATTAAAATTATGTAAGCTAAATATAATTTCTCCAAAGGCTTTCTATAATAACGCATAGCATTTTGGATGTTATATTTGTATTACGTTTTCTAGTAGAATTATATATATGCCATAGTAGTCTGCAAAGGCTAAATATGTCTTTTGCAATTAGTGAAAGCATCACTACTGAAAATTAATAAGTATTTTTATCTTCACAAACAGTATAATGCAATTGACATAGTTTATTTCTAATTATCCTTTTCTATTGTTCATGCTACAATTGTCTAATATTTTAGCTCCATCTTCTATTTAAGTCCCACTAGAATTAGTCACCATTGTTATTTTCACATTATTTTGGTGTTAATGCTTATTTTTTGATTTATCTACATTTATCAGTTTACTTGATCATCATTGTCTTCATATCATACTCCTTCATTCTGTATCAAATTTCTTCTTTTGAAAAATCTCTTTTGATAATTGAATCATTTTCTATGAATGATAAATCTTGGTTTTTGATGTCCAATAATTTTTTTATTTTAATTTTATTCTCTATTAATGTTTGAAGAATTCTGGTGGACATTTAACATATTTCATGTATATCAAAGATTAAAGCAAAGATGGGGACAGAGTTTAAGGTAAACATGAAAATAAAATGATTTTAAAAAACAAAAGGGAAAGTAAACAATGAAATTCATTAGTTTCTGTGTAGATTATAAGTGATATTGGAGAAGATTTTACTTTAAATGGTTAAACCAAATACTAGAAATCTAAGTAAGGTAATTAATGTGTAAGTTATAAAATGTATTATTTAAAGTATACCATGAGAAAAACTATACATTCTTTTGAATATAAAATATATACAGAAGAAAGTACAAGAAACAGAGAAACAAAGAAAAAATTCAGTATTATAATATAAACAATAAATGTAAGTGAAAACAATGAGGGATTTCAGATAAAATCAAATCACATATAAAAATTTGAAAGCCTATGTGAAATGAATACTAGACAAACCCCCCCCCCAAAAATGTGTATACACTTTAACAACCAATAGCTCAATTTTGAAAATGAAATGTATTCAATAAAAACATCCTTTATAATTATTTAAAGTGTGTTTATACATTTTTTGAAGACACCCTATATTCTGGTAAAAATGTTTATGTAAGAAAAAGGTAAAATTATCATAGAACTTTACCTCCATGAAAAAGCATCAAGTTTAGATGAAGTCATAGAGGGATTTTACTAAGCTTTCAAAGACTAATAATCCCCATATAATTTAACATAGCTCCAAGGTATAGGGAAAAAAGGGAAATTCCCAATTTTTAAAATAAAATAATGATAGCTATGAAAGCTAAAATCCAAAATTTCCAGGGAACTCATACAACTTAACAAAAAGAAGATAAACAATCCAATCAAAAACTGGACAAAGAACCTATTTTCTGAAAGAGGACTTATAGAAGGCCAAGAGACATGAAAACATGGTCAAGGTTACTAATCATGTGAGAGATGCAAATCAAAACGACAATGAAGTACCATCTTGCACCTGTCAGAATGGCTATCATAAATAAATCAACAAACGACAAGTTCTGGAGAGGATGTGCAGAAAACGGAAACCTCCTGCACTGTTGGTGGGAATGCAGACTGGTGCAGCCACTGTGGAGAACAGCATGGAGTTTCCTCAAAAAATTAAAAATGGAACTTATATTTGACCCAGTAACCCCACTTCTATGAATATATCCCAAAAAAACAAAAACACCAGTCAGAAAAGATATATGCACCCCTACGTTCATAGCATCAGAGTTTACAATAACTAAGATTTGGAAACAGCCTAAGTGCCCATCAGCAAATGAATGGATTAGAAAACTGTGGTAGCCAGAACCAGGTTTGACTCAGTGGATAGAGTGCTAGCCTGCAGACTGAAAAGTCCCATGTTTGATTCCGGTTGGGAGCATGTACCTTGGTTGCGGGCACATCTCCATTGTGGGGTGTGCAGGAGGCAGCTGATCGATGTGTCTCTCTCATCGATGTTTCTGACTTTCTATCCCTCTCCCTTCCTCTCTGCAAAAATTCAATAAAATACATTAAAAAAAAAGAAAACTGTGGTACAGTGGTACCTCAAGAAATGAGTGCCCTAACATATGAGATTTTTGAGATACGAGCCATCGAGCGAGCGATTTTTGCTTTGAAATACGAGCAACATTTGAGATAGGAGTAATCCTGTGGATTGTCCAGCTGCACAGGACCCACCAGTTTACTGAGACTCGAGCATCTCACAGTTTTCCACGCCACGAGGTTACAGAACAAATTAAACTCATATCTTGAGGTACCACTGTATATCTACACAATGGAATACTATACTGCTGTAAAAAATGAACTTTTACCATTTGCATGGATGGAATTGGAGAACATTGTGCCAAGTGAAATAAGCCAATTGGAGAAAGATAAATATCACATGATCTCACTCATTTGTGGAATATAATGAACAACATAAACCAATGAACAAAAATAGATCCACTTCAGACTCACTTTCAAGCCTCTGAGGGAAGGCAGTGGTGGAGATGGTAAGAGATCAACCAAAGGACTTACATGCATGCATATAAGCATTACCAATGGACAGAGTTACTAGGGGTGAGGGCATGTGCTGGGGGGTAGGAGTGGCCAGAGAAAGTTCAATGGCGAAAAAGAAATAATATTGTAATAGGTATGTATGATCCAGGGGAAGGGATACTTGAAATGTTAAGGGGGCTTCTCTAAAAAGTATATGATTCTCTAACTACTATGTTGTGTAACTGAAATTAATCCAAATAAGATTGAATGTGAACTATAATGGGGAAAAATATGGAAAGTTTTATGATTTTCATCATCTCATCATAAAAAAATTAACAAAGAAGCTAAACCTGATAAAAATAGGACATTAAAATGAAAACTGAAGACCAAACTTATTTATGAATATCAATACAACATACTAAATAGTTTCTTATAAAAAATAATTTAATGGAATCTTAAATAATAACATATAATGGCAAAGTGTGTATTCTAGCAATTCAAAGGTATCTATACTAACAAAAGGGTAATTAGACAGGTGAGACCAAACATCTTCCAGATGTTCTTCTGGACAAAGCCACAGTAGCCGGGGCCAAGGCAGAGGTGGTTAGGGGCAATCAGGTCAGCAGGGGAGCAGTTAGGGGCATCAGGCAGGCAGGCAGAGTGGTTAGGAGTGATAAGGCAGGCAAACAGAAGAATTAGGGGTGATCAGGAAGGCAGGCAGAGTGGTTAGGGATGATCAGGCAGGCATACAGAAGTATTAGGGATGATCAGGCAGGCAGGCAGGTGAGTGGTTAGAAGCCAGTGGTTCCAGATTGCAAGAGGGATGTCCGACTGCCAGTTTAGGCCCAATACCTCATTGCAAACAGTTATCTATAGGAGTAGGATATGTTAGAAAAGCTAGTGAGTCCTCCTTGAACATTTTTTTTTTTAAATCCTCATCCAAGGATACATTTCCATTGATGTTTAGAAAGAATGGAAGAGAGAAGGAAAGACAGAGAGCTATATCGGTGTGAAAGAACCTTATCAATAGGTGGCCTGCTTGTGCCCTAACTAGGACCTGCACCAGGGAGGAGCCTGCAACTATAGTATGTGCTTTTGACTGGAATCAAACCTAGGACCCTTCGGTTTTCAGGCTGATGCTTTATCCACTGAGCAAAATTGGCTAGGGCTGAACATTTCTTTTTAAATGATTTTGACTTGGAACCATGAAAATATTTTACATAATACCAAAATAAAATTAAGTTGTAAACCATAAAAAAGTTGCCTTAAAATTGAGTGAATAGTCAAACAAGAATAACAGGAGCCAAAACCAGTTTGGCTCAGTGGATAGAGTGTCGGCCTGCGGACTGAAGGGTACCAGGTTCGATTCCGGTCAAGGGCATGTACCTTGGTTGCAGGCACATCCCCAGTAGGGGGTGTACAGGAGGCAGCTGATGGATGTTTCTAACTCTCTATCCCTCTTCTTTCCTCTCTGTAAAAAAATCAATAAAATATATTAAAAAAATAACAGGAGCTGTGTGAACCTATATTTGAAATTGTTATGCTCTTGGACTCACTCACATTCCACTTTCCCTGCTCTGCTCATAAGATGTCCCTGTTTGCATCTTGTACTGAAGATATCTCCTTTGTCTTTCAAACTTAGTTATATATTTAAATTTTTTAAAAAATATATTTTATTGATTTTTTACAGAGAGGAAGGGAGAGGGATAGAGAGTTAGAAACATCGATCAGCCGCCTCCTGCACGCCCCCTACTGGGGGATGTGCTCGCAACCAAGATACATTCCACTGACTGGAATCGAACCTGGGATCTTTCAGTCCGCAGGCCGACGCTCTATTCACTGAGCCAAACCGGTTTTGGCTATATTTAAAAATTTTTTAAATATTTTACTTTGCATTTTTATGTAAATAAGGGAGCCTTTATTAAGTCATTTTACCAATTACTTAAATCTAAAACCCTTGATAATATATCCTTAGGCAATTAAATATCTCCCAATTAAAACAAAATTAAAAAAATTAAAACATAAATAGATATGTGCCCTTGGCCAATAGACAATTACATTTTAATTTTCTTTTCCTGAGACAGGTATCAGTTCAAGTCTCTCATGCACACATTCTTTTTAAATATATGTTTTATTGATTCTTTACAAGAGGAAGGGAGAGGGGTAGGAAGTCAGAAACATCGATGAGAGAGAGACATCGATCAGCCGCCTCCTGCACGCCCCCTACTTGGGATGTGCCTGCAACCAGGATACATGCCCTTGACTGGAATCAAACCCGGGACCTTTCAGTCCCCAGGCCGACGCTCTATCCACTGAGCCAGACCGGTCTCGGCTCATGCACACATTCTTCAACAAGGCTGTAGGCTGCCTGATGGGAAACTGGGCTACCCACATTTCCCCAAAGTGATTAGCAACTAACATAAAGCCAATTCTTTGGAAAGTGCCCATATAAGAAAATGTAAATGTAAAATCTGTAAATATTAGTCACAGTCTGATGAGTTTCTAATACTGAGAACAGGACAGAATATAACTGTCTTGCACAGCCATAGTGATTAACCAACTGGATTGCTCTTTGCACTTAATATTAGATCTCTTTACTCACCTTGACTTGCTATCATCTAGCACCAGCTAATCTTCTCAGAAAAGTCCAACATGGAGAATAACCTTCTTCTCCACAAATCATAGACCCAACATGTAAAATCCCTAGCTCAGTATCAGGCCATCATGGACTTTTGTGTACTTAACCGTATTTTCTGTGGAGATTGAGATGATCCTGTAAAACATCATCCGTTTAGTCAGGTTGGCTCCAATTATCCAGATGTTCATCTATTGATTCTGTCTTCTTACATCGCCTTAAGGAATATGCTATGTTTCTTGGTGCTTGTTTTAGAACCTACTGAGATTGTAGAGGCCGGATAACAGAATGAAACTCATTTACGCTTGGGCCACACATTTCCAAAGCTGTAAAGCTAGGTAATTTAACACAAACAACTCCAACCAACATAACCACTATAAGCAAACAACACTAACACTAGAGAATTCAGCATGAACATCACTAATCATAACTGCTTACACAGATTGGCAGTCCCCTGCAGATCAGTGGCATTTTGTAAATGCAAAAAATGGAGACTCATTGAATTATCCCAATGACAGGGTATGGGCACCATCATTTTACCCAATTCTATAATTTCTTGAAGTTTCATATTTATAAGTGGCCATATAATTTAGGAGCTGAAGCATTCAAAGTTGAGTGCGTGCTTTTTCACCACGCCTTACCAATTATTCCTAGTCCACTAATTCCGGGTTTCAACGTTTGTGTTTAGTGAGAGAGGTAAGGCTGGATCACTCATTCCTTCTCCTCGTTAATCGGTGTGAATTTTTACACTTTCTACTTTCTTTTCACAAAGGACTATTCAAAGCCTGGAAGGAGATGGGCAATGACAGGACAGAATTGGACTAATGAACATGTGTACAATGGAATAAATGGCATGCTATCATCGCTGTGCTCAGACTGAATGAGCAAATCCCACTTTTAACTGCAGGAGACATACTGTGTGTTTCAACAGGCTTGCTGTGTCCTGTACCTGTTTTCCCCAAAATTAAACAGTGTCTTATATTAATTTTTGCTCCCAAAGATGTGCTAGGTCTTAATTTCAGGGGATGTCTTATTTTTCCATGAAGAAGAATACAGTACACATTTATTGTTGAACAAACACACACACACACACACACAGGAAATTTATTACCTGTATATGGTACAGTGGTAGTTGTCATCACAAATCAGCTCACTGATTGGCCGCAGCGCAGCCAGAGCTGTTCAGGCAGTGCGAGGTCTCTTTATATCGGGAGTCAGATGCTTTACAATAACTTTGGGGGCCTTATATTCTGGGGAGGTCTTATGTTTGGGGGAGGCTTTATTATCGGGGAGGTCTTATTTTCCGTGGGGGGGGGAGGGATGCCTTATATTACAGTGAGAGGCAAAACTGGAAGTAGGTCTTATTTTCGGGGGATGTCTTACTTTCAGGGAAACAGGGTACTGGAAAAAAATCACCTTGGGATTACCGCAGCAGTTGTTAGAGAAGCCTTCCAGGCGATATTTATCCCTTGTGCCTTTACAGGAAAAATTCTGTTCCTTATTGCAAAACATTGAGGAAATCCTTGAGCAATCTCAACTCAGTCCTGCAGACGTGAGAGGCTGATGAAACATCTTAAAATGTGGGCCCTTCCTCTGAACATCCTGGGGGACCAACTTTAATAAACAGCATCAGCGGATGCCACTCAGGTCCAGCCACATGCCAGGGAGGCATTTTTCACAGCTCCCTCTGCTCTCTCTGCCAGATACAGCCAAGGCCCGATTTTTTTTCTGCAATCATCTCTGGGCCTTCTTGGAACTGACTCTAGCGGTTGTGCCAGAATGTATGGGGTTTAATGATGTTCAGAATTGCTTCATGGCCAAATGCCAGAGAGAATGATCCGTCATCCGGATACAATGATGATCCTGCACTCCTGAGTGGAAAAGGGACGGCGCTAATTTTTAACATATCCCTTCTGTTTTATACCAAGTCTCATGCGATTGTGGATTTGAAAATAATGGCATTTGTTATGAGTGGCTAAACGTCTTCTGTTATTTATACCTCAGCAAACAAAGTGCATGCTGGCATGTGTACGGAAGATATTGGGAGTTTGGGGCATGTTTGCATACTCTGGGGACAAATTTGGATGTTTAACCTGAGGCTAACAGCTTGGAACAGGAGAATGATGGTATTTAAAGAATGATCTAATTACTAGTTACTAATAAAATGGAACTTTCAGAAAGAGAGAGATTATTTTAATTTGCTCGGTGGTTTATATGCATTAAGATTAATTAGTAAAGTGTTTTTAAAACTTTAGAAAGAGCACCGTAAATACTTGAAGTTGCAGACTATGTTTTAAAATATATCTCGGTGGTGTATATTTAGAATATGCATTATCAGTAAAATTTTATTGACTGAAATTTTGCAAAGACATTTCACATAATATTTTTGAAATAAAAAGCTTGTCACTGCCTGGCCTGGGTGTCTCAATGGCTGGGCATCCACCTATGAAACAGGAACTCATGGTTTGGTTCCTTGTAAGAGCACATACCTAGGTTGCAAGTTAGATCCCTCGTGTGGGACGTGCAGGGAGTAGCAGATCAATGGTTTTCTCTCATTATTGATATTTCTGTCTCACTCTGCCTTCTTCTCTGAAATCAATAAAAAATAGATTTTAAAAATAAAAACAAAAATATTGCCGCTTAGTTTTATACTTTCAGCCAAATTTTAGTATAACATTTGTTAGCCCAGAACACAAAAATGCATATGATACCAAGTTATCCAGAAAAATTATTAATCAGATCACACTGGCAATAATAAACCTATGAAAGCAGCACTGTTTGAGGAATACAAATAGAGTATTAAGTGGAGCTCTGCAATATTATTTGCAATATTTTTTGTACTTTTTGTGGTGGGATACAGGTCTTGTCTTGGCACAAAATGAAATCCATTACTAGTCATGCTAATGGTGAAAAGTCACTGCATATATATAGGTACATATACATGTAACATATGTATACATACACATATTTGATGTTAATTACATGAATATAAATATGTTATGGAAAATGTCAGGCAAATATAAAATATTGACAGTTAATAATAAATGTTAGCACTTTTGAAAACTTTTTCACAGTTTTATATATTATTCTCAAATTCCGAAATGATTCTACATTACTTTTATAAACACTTCAATAGTAGATTTTAAAGTGAGTTTAAATACAAGGTAATCCCACATATTCATTATTAAAATAGTAAAGGCCCAGTGCACAAAATTTGTGCAAGGGGGGTGTGTTGTCCCTCAGCCCAGCCTACACCCTCTCCAAGCTGAGACCCCTTGAGAGATGTCCAACTGTCCATTTAGGCCCGATCCCGATCCAGGACTGCTGGCTCCCAACTGCTTGCCTGCCTACCTTCCTGATTGCCCCTAAGTGTGTCTGCCGAGCAGCTTGATAACTCCCTAACCACTCTCCTGCTCGACTGATTGCTCCCCTACTAGCCTATTTTCCCCTAATTACTTTCCCTTGAGACTGATCACCCTTAATTGTCCTTCCCTGCAGGCCTGATCCCCCTCAACTGCTCTCCCCTGCAGGCCTGATCCACCTCAACTGCCCTCCGCTGCAGGCTTGATTGCCCCCATCTGCCCTCCCTTCAGACCTGGTCTCTTCCAACTGCTTTCCTCTGATGGCGATCTTGTGTCCACATGGGGGCATTCATCTTTGCCACATGGGGGCAGCCATTTGTGTGTTGGAGTGATGGTCAATTTGCATATTGTTCTTTTATTACATAGGATTAGATAAGATAGAGGCTTGGTGCACAGGTGGGGGCTAGCTGGTTTGCTCTGATGGGTGTTCCAGATCAGGGTGGGGGTTACCTTAGAGCATGAGGTAGCCTGGGTGAGGAACTTGTGGTGGTTTTCAAGCCAGTCACACCCCTCAGTGACCCAAGTGGAGGCCCTGGTATCTGGGATTCATTTACCTTCTAATTGAAACCTTGTAGTCTGGGGTGGAGCCAAAGCTTCTGCTTGCTGACTGACTGCAGCCATTTCTGCTGGGATTTATTTATCTTCTATAACTGAAACTTTGTAGCCTTAAGTGGATGCGAAGGCAGGCCAGGGGAGGCAGAAAGCTTGGCTTCCTCCATTGCCGGGGAAACCCAAGCCTCTCGCTAGTTCCGTGGCTGAAGCCATCTTGGTTGGGTTAATTTGCGTACTCACTCTTGATTGGCTGGTGGGCATGGCTTATGGGTATAGCAGAGGTACATTAAATTTGCATATTACTCTTTTATTAGGTAGGATAGAAATGGATGATTTCTGGTCAGCTTGACTATGTCAATATTTAAGAATGCAGATGAAATAGTCACTAGTTCATTCATAATATTTATTAGTAACATATAAGACATGTATTATCCTATCTAATAAAAGAAAATATGCAAATTGACCTACCTCTGCTGATTGATGCCTAATTGCTCCCCTGCTAACCTATTTGCCCCTAATTACTTTCCCCTGAGACTGATCATCCTTAATTGCCCTCCCCTGCAGGCCTGATCCCTCTCAACTGCTCTCCCCTGTAGGTCTAATCCACCTCAACTGCCCTCCCCTGCAGGCTTGATTGGCCCCATCTGCCTTCCCTTCAGACCTGCCCTCCCTTCACACCCACCAGCCAATCAGGAGCAAGTATGTAAATTAACCAAACCAAGATGGCGGTTAATTTGCATATCTTCGTGCAGAGCAAAGATTGAAGACAGCTTAAAATGAAGCCAAGCACTGCAGAAGGGAGGGAAGCTGTGGAGAAGCAAGCAAGCAGGGGGCAGAGAAGGGAGGGAAGCAGGTGGAGCAGAAAGTAGGTGGGGCTGCAGAGAAGGGACAGAGCAGGTGGGGCTGCAGGGTAGGGAGGGCAGGAGGTGGAGATGTGGAGAAGGGAGGAAAGCAGGTGGGGCAGTAGAGATAGGAGAGAAACAGGCAGGGCCACGAAGATGGGAGGGAAGTAGGTGGAGCTTCAGAGAAGGAAGGGAAGTAGGCGGGGCGACAAGCAGGTAGGGCTGCAGAAAAGGGAGGGAAGCAAGTGGGGCTGTGGAGAATGGAGGGAAGCAGGGGGGGCAGCAGAGACTGCCACAGCAGGAAGCCATATTCTTGCAGGAATCTTCCTGTAACGGGCCTCTAGTCTATATATATCAAAGCCTAAGCAACCATCCGACCATTCAACCATCTGACCAGTAGCTATGACATGCACTTACCACTAAGGGGCATATGCTCAATACAGGAGCTGCCCAACTGCAGTGACTTGACAACTGTGGTTTTTGGGTGATGTACCCGGAACCAGAGAGCAGGGAGCCGGATTCTGAAGTACGTCACCCCAGAACCGCCCTCTCGCAATTCAGGACCCCTCAGTGGACGTCAGAGAGCTGGTTTCAGCCTGATCCCCACAGCCCAGGCCGAGGGACCTCATTATGCATGAATCCATGCACCGGGCCTCTATATAATTTGGAATGTGTTTTTACTGTTTCAGACCATGGAACAATTGTTTGAACTTCTTAATGTAAATCCTGAACATCAGTATCTTTATCTACATTAGAGCCACTTGTTGTTTCAAGTGTATTCCATTTCATAATATTCCTTTTTTTTTTTTTAGCTACAGCGCTTATAAAATTTATGATATTGCTACTGATAATGTGTGTCCAAGTATACAAATTCGCATTAGCAGGATATTCTGACATTTCCCTGAAATTGTGTATTTGTGGTCTGCACAATGTAAGCCCTTATTGTATTTCTTTGTAAAGCTAGTAAAAAAGATATAATTAAATTGAAAACTTATCTGAAAGTTAAGACCCAAGAATTGTTACTGAGATAAAAGCAGCTTTGAATGAGTCATCTCCATGTGTGTGGGTATGTGTGTGTGTATACTGTGATACTGTGATTGCCACTTAGTTTAACACTGTGATTTATAATGGGAAATATACAATTGGTCATTGTCCTTTTTAGGTTTCTGGCATAGATAGCCTACAAGCTTTGAAATTGTGTAGGTGGTGAGAGAGATCAATGTGCCTTTTGTTATGTTAATGAGGTGACATTTGGATCTCACCTCAGGGTGATATTGGTTGCCTGGAGACTAACTTTAAGATTAGAAGGTTGAGGCTGAAAATTGCAATTTGGAGAAAGAGAGAAGGAACTGGAGATTGACTTAACAGCCCATAGCAAAGGATTTCACCATCTTGCTTATGAAATGAAGCTACATAAAAACCAAGGATGGGGTTCAGTGGGGATCCCCTAACTATTCAAAGAGAATAGTATGCCTCGAAAAGTCATGGAAGCTCCATCCTTTTCCCCACACCTTGTCCTGGGCATCTCTTACCCCTGCCTGTTCCTGAATTACATCTTTTTGTAATCCAGCAAGTTAAATGCTGAGTTCTGTGAGCTGTTCTAGCAAATTAATGAAACCCAAAGAGGGGGTCAAAGCTATGATTTATATAGCTAGTCAATCAGAAGTGCAGGTGGTGGTAAAGTCCAAGGAGGGGGGCACTGGAACCCCAGATCTCTATGTGTGGTAGGTCAGAAGTACAGATAATAACCTGGGCTTATTATGACTGGCATCTGAACTTGGATGGAGTCATGGGAGGGAAGCTTTGTAGGACTGAACTCAGCCTGTGAAATGAGTGTTGTCTCCTAGTAGGTAGGGTCACACACAATCAAATTAACTTGCAGGACACCCAGCTGGTGTTCCAGAATTGATTGGCGTTTTGTGGGAAGATCCACACTCACTCCCTTCCCCATACAAAACAAAAATTTATTAGATAAATAGTTGCATATATTTGTACATATACATGTATGAATTGTTTAGACGAATGGTATAATTAGTATATTTTCTGGCAAATTTTCTCTCCAAATGATATTTTCTTGTGTAATGAAGTAATTAAGAAAGAAAAAAAGCTATTCTAAAATTGTGCATTAATTAGTAAAATACCAGATTTGCAACATTATTAGCATTGTAGCCATTCTTTATACTTTCATTCTAAAACAGGCTTATGACTTTAATTATTTGTATCTTTGTAAAAGGAGACAGATTCATTAAATAAGAGTTTTAAGTTTTAAACTTTATACCTATAGAGTATATAAAACTTGATTTTAAAAATAAAATTATAGGTAATTTAAAATTCTTGGAAGACCACTGAAATTTGTGATATGATTGTTTTCTCACCAAAAATATATATATATTAATTTTTCTCCAAGAAAAAAATATTAAGGTTGAATTTAATTACACTCTTAATTTACTGTGTTGCAAGAAATTTCAAGATATTTAGAATCTTTAAAATGCATAGCTATTTAATAAGCTAATACAAATTATGGTTGAGCTTCCCAATCATTAATGCTCAAACAATAAATGCTGTTTTTCAAAGAAAAATGTAAAAATTATTATTTAGAAAAAGGAAAGAACTCTGCAAAAAATGTCTACAATACAAGATGACTCACTTATATTTTAAGGGCACTTTTTAAATAAAAGAGGACTCTTTGTTTTCTATTTTGGAATAGAACAATGAAAATGTTATTTTCAATCTGTAAAGCACATATGCTGTATTGCTTCAGATTATTCACGTTTGCTATTGAGGACAAAGAAAGCAGATGGGTCTGATGAAACTCATGAGATGCGTTAGAATCGATAAGTAGTTGTTGAGTCGTGCACACATTTGAAAGGAATGAAAGGCCAAAATGTATTTGAAACACCAGAGAAACTTAATATACATGAGATTCCAAACAGAAGAGACACTAAACGTTCATCAGGCATTAAATATATATGCAGCCTCTAAGGCAATGAATAATTATGGTACACTACATATACATAAGGCATGAGAGCCACATCATAATCGGGAGGCCTAATTAAGCTGAGTGACATTCTTCCTGGTGCCAGGTGTCCTCTCCCAGAAGCACATAAAACCCAGAGCTGCTCAGCCATGAGGGAGGACAGCTGTGGCCAGGGAGACTCACCTTGCAACTATCAGATAGAACATGTGTGTATCATTGGTCCCAAGATATGTGTGATTCTTCTCTCTGCTTACTCTTATGCTACATGTGCTAAGTTAGCTCATATATATATTTGTGTGTGAATGTGTGGTGATTTTTGTTGGGTGCATTTCAAAATGGATTTTTAAAATATATTCTTACTGATTTCAGAAAGGAAGAGAGAGATAGAAACATCAATGATAACAGAAAATCATTGATCAGCTGCCTCCTGCACATCCCCTGCTGAAGCTGGAGCCTGTAACCTGAGCATAGAGCTCTGACCTGGAATTGAACCATGACCTTCTGGTTCATAGGTCAATACTCAACCACTGAGCCACACCAGCCAGGCTCAAATGAATTTAATAAACCATACCATGAAAGCATTTCAATTCAGTCTATTGAAAGTTTCTGTTGGGCCCTAGCCAGTTTAACTCAGTGAGGACCAAAAGGTCTGGGCTCAATTCCAGTCAAGGGCATGTACTTTGGTTGGGGCTCCTGCAGGAAGCAACTAGTCCATCTGCTTCTCTCATATCCATGTTTCTCTTTGTCTCTCCCTCTCTCTTCCAACTTTCCTTGAAAGCAATGGAAAAATATCCTTGTGTGAGGATTAACAGCACCAATGCCAACAAAAAATAATAATAATAATTTCTATAGGGTATCTCTAAGATAGCTTGCCAGATAGTATATTGGATACTACCAGTAATTGACTTCCCGACAAAATTAATCTGTGTTCCAGCTCAGGCTTTACTATAAAAAGGAAAACACTTATTTTATGAGACAAATATCAGAGATGACATTCCACTGCAATGTTTCTTTTTACTTGTAAATGAAAGGGAAGTTTGTTCTGCCACATGTTTTGTGTTTTTTTGTTTGTTTGTTTGTTTGTTTTTCCCATTGAAATGTAGGTGTTAATGTGGATGAATATCTTGGGGTGAGGCCTAAATAGAAATAAGAGTCTTGGATAATCACCTTATAAAAATGTCCATTCAAATATAACTTATTCCAAAAGACAATTGGACTTTTGATATGGGAACTTGACTGAGAGATTGAGATGGATCCTAAAACTTGAGGCAATACAACCTCTCATCTTTGAAGGGTCAGTCAATAGGATTTAAATTTACAATTAGAGAATTCTGCTTTGACTTTTATCAGGGATTTCTTAGAAGACTAATTGAGATCCTGCCTGAAACCGAACATTGTCTCACTAACAGAAAGATGTGGAAGTCCAGAAGGCTAGTCAACAATCTTAATTGCTCTAACTACTCATTGTTTAGTTGAGACATTGTTAGCTGAAGCCTGAAGCCTCCACCTCTGTTTGTCTTTTGTGTTTTTGTTATTTAAATTTCATGCCTAAAGGCTATGAGTATGTCCCAAAGCCTCAATAAAAGGGATAGGAAGGCTAGAGAAGGAGAATCTTCTCACTAGAGGAAGGCTCCTGTCTGGCCCCCCAATATTCCCAAATTAATGCTTTTCTAGTCTCTTTTCATTTGTGTGGGGCCACCTCCAGAACCTGAACCCTGAATGGGAACCCTGAACCACTCAGGAAATGAAAGGGGTTTCCGGAAGATCCCATTGGGGAAATTTTATTCAATGAATGTCTCCATCTCAGAACACCAATGCATGGAAGGCGTTACAATTTGCACTCTGATTGGACTGAACAAGGGCCTCTGTTATCTGTAGACTGAGGTGGTGAACTTGGAATCTCAACCTTTCAGACTATACAGGAATGTAAAGTTCTAGTTCTATTTCTACTAAAAATGTAAATAGACTTAACATGTTCACCTATGCTAACCTGACAACATATCTGTATCTGAGATTAAAAACACTTACACATTTATCGATTTATATTATCCTATAGACTTTCCTACAGATTCCAATGCATTTCCTAAAAATTTTAAGAAAAACCTCACAAACTTATGTTACCAGAAGCTACATATTTGTAGATTTCCAAATCTACATTCTCTTATAAATTCATAGAACATTTTTATAATAATCTCTCCCGCCCACATCTTTATTTTCATTCCAACTGATATTTAAGAAATCTTATATGAATAAAATTCATATTTGGGAAGTAAACATGAAATAAAAATAAATCTACCATACAAATATATTTGTTTTATTTTTTTTAAATATGTTTTTATTTATTTACTTTTTTTTCTTTTAGAGAGAGAGGAAGGGAGAGGGAGAGAGACAGAAACATCAATGATGAGAATCATTAATCGGCTGCCTCCAACACACCACCTACTGGGGATCTATCTGCAACCTTGTCATGTGCCCTGCCCAGGAATTAAACTTGTGAACTCTTAGTTCATACCATCCAAATATTTTTTTAAAAGTTATTTGTATCTATTTAATTACTATTATGCTGAAAATGTTAGTGTGTATGTTTTTATGTATATTTTTCTTTATTTTTTATTTATTTTTAAAATTTGTTTAAATTTAAATTTTAAAAAATTTAAACATGCCCCCTACCAGGAATCAAACTCAGAACCCAGGCATGAGCCCTGACTAGAATCAAACCAGCAATCCTTAGGTGCAAGGAATGGTGCCTGCCCAACAAACTGAGTTAAACCAGTCTGGGCTCTTTATTTTCTTTTTGAGTAATGTGTATACTGTCTTGTAAGCTGCTTTTTCCATTTAATGTACTATTAATATGCTTTCATATGAAGAACATTTTCATCAACATCAATTTTAGTGTATAACTGTAATTCAATGTTTTGTGTAAATAGATTGCCTCAATAATTTATATAAATAGAATTGTAATTAAAACCACCACTTTTCAAAATTCTAGGATTATTTATTTGTATCATAGCTTACATGCATCTCTCTGTTACGTTATACTTGATGACCATGTGCTGCCTCTAATAACTTCTGAATAGTTTCAAATTTTCATATTAAGTGAGAAATATAGTGAACATCTTTAAGGATAATATTATTGCACATCCTAATCTATAAAAATCCAGGGGCTGGCCGAGACCGGTTTGGCTCAGTGGATAGAGCGTCGGCTTGTGGACTGATAAGGTTCCAGGTTCGATTCTGGTTGGGGGCATGTACCTTGCTTGAGGGCACATCTCCTCTGTGGGGAGTGCAGGAGGCGGCTGGTCTCTTTCTCATCGATGTTTCTGACTTTCTATCTCTCTCCCTTCATCTCTGTAAAAAATCAATAAAATATATTTTAAAAAAATCCAGGGGCTAGAATGACCAAAACGACCAGACAGATGACCGAAAAGCAGGCTAGGGAGCTGAGGGAGCAGGATGAACAGTCACCATGAGGGGACCGCTGCCTGGATCAGGGAAATGGCCAGCCTTCAACCTGCCAGCAGCCCCTAGCCCAAGCCAGCCAGCACCCCAAAGAGGGCTCTGCCAAGACTGGGGGCATGGCCAGCCTTCAAACTGCCTGCAGTCCCTAGCCTAGGGAGGCCTCTTAGCTGAGGACACCTGAGTCACTTCTGGACCTAGGGCTGCACTCGCCCCATGAGCAATTTGGAAGCCACCAGTGTCTAACTGCCAGTCTCTGGGAGGTGGGAGAGCACCCACCGTCCACCAAAAAATAGGACCACGGAATCATTCACAGTCTCAGTGCAGGCACAGGTCTCTGGCTGAGGGGGTGGAGGCCAGACCAAAATGAGACAGCAGAAACACCCTGCCCACCTCGGCGGGTACAGCTGCAGTCCGCGCAGGCCCGGGTTTTGTGCTGGCACTGCTGCCTCACTCACCCTCAAGTCTCCTGAGTCCTGACAGCGAAGTGTGTAGGGCATCCTGCAGGAGTTGTGCCACTCTGGGTGCTTTTGCCCAAAGACACACTTTGGGATGAATTCACAGCCACATCTCACTTCCCTCCCATGAGACTGGGAGAATCATGTCAAAGGAATTGGACAAAAGCTTTCCACATCTCTGTTTATTCTTTTGAATCCATAAACTGACCTTAAAAAAACCATCTGGGCCACCTAGGAGAGAACGCACTTTCTGGCCAGAGCATGCAGGATTCTTTTGCCCATAGATTAAGGGAAGCAGAGAACTGGCACCGTGGAAATGGCCCCGCTACCCTCTGCGCAGACCATGGGAATGGGTTGCAGAAATTACACAAGTAAAGTCTCTTGCCACCTTCTCCTTTGCAAACCACACCATCCAGATCCTCCAGGACTGGAGGCAACTGGGGGTCACAGCTGTGGTTTGGGGTGCGAAAAGCAAATCCCAGGGGCCTCTGAGAACACCTGCAATTGATGATGACACTGATCTTTATCTAAAAAGAAATAAAAGAACAGCTTTGCTGAGATATGATTCATATACTGTACATGTCACCTAAAGTGTACAATGAACTGAGGTTTTGTAAAGTAAATTCAGAGTGGTACAAGCATCACTATGCTCAATATTTAAATTTTTTCATGATCCCATCTCCTCAAAAACAAACAAAACAAAAACAAAAACAAAAAAAAGTCTAACCACTACAACCACTTTCCTGACCATCTCCCAAATAGATCACATTTTAAGGGTAAGTAAAGGGAAGTTTGGGAAGTTAAAATATTGCACAAAGGATATTGCAAAATTACAAAGCCCAATGTGAAGATCATGTGTTTTCTTTAAAAAAAAAAAAATGTATTTATTTCAGAGATAAATGGAAAGAGTGATAGAAACATCTGTCCCGACCTGCGGGTTTAGTCAATGAGGGCCCTAGCGGGGGAGTGGGGATGAAAGGGACAAGAGACACAAGGAATGGAGACAAGACAAAGTTCTGATCAAGTCTCATTTATTCAGGAGTAGATCGGGGTATTTATAGGGAGAAGGAGGAAGTTAACAAAAATTCCTAGCCCTTAAGGTGAAACACCTGGCCTAGCCCTTAAGGCGAAACACCTGGCTTATGGGAAAGAGATAGGGTTTGGGGTAATAGAAACCTAGCCCGAGGTTAGTGCTAACGTGGCTGAAGCTTACTACAAAATGGCTGTCAAGCACAAGTTTCCCACAAACATCAATGATAAGAATCACTGATCATGCCTCCCACAGGCCCCCTACTGAGGACTGAGCCCACAACCCAGGCATGTGCCTCTGGCCAGAATCAAACCTGGGACCCTTCAGTCCACAGGCCGATGCTCTGTTCATTAAGCAAAACCAGCCAGAGCCATGTGTTTTCTTTAAGTTCTGTGTAGTTGTAATGGCCCCCAAATCTATGCTAAGAAAAGGGTAATGTGCTGATTAAAGTGGACGTCTTCTGGTCATTTTTCCAGACAAAGCCACTGTGAGGGCCAAGGCTCAGGCAGCAGGGATGGTTGCCAAGGGCTGAGACTTGGGCTGCAGGGCAGCATAATAAGGGTAGTTCCTTTCCCTGATCCACCAAGTCTCCTCCCCACAGAGGGAGGCCAGACTGGGGGCTGAGGCAGAGGCAGTTAGGGTTGATCAGCTGTCAGGGGGGACAGTTAGGGACGATTATGCAGGTGAGCGGTTAGGAACCATTGGTCCAGGATTGTGAGAGCGATGTCTGATATTCTAAACCAGCAGTCCGATATACCCTGAGGGGTTGCATGTTGGAGAGGGTGCAGGCAGGGCTGAGGGGACTTCCCCCTACCCCTGTGCACAAATTTCATGAACCAGATCTCTAGTTCTAAAATATGTCGACTATGTATGCTGAAATATATTCTTCAGATTTCTAATTTGCCTTTATTTTTTGTATTTTTATATAGTTCAACTGACACACCATTTAATCTGTGCATCTCTCCTTTTCTGCCCATTGAGTATATAAACCTATTGCCATCTTTTTAAAGAATCTCTGTGTACCTTAAACTGCCTTTTATGAATTTTTATTAATGTTTGATTGGTCTCCTATGATCTAGCCTGAATCTACCTACTAGTATCATGGGCACCTCTCATGGACACCAGAGAGGTGTTACTGGGCAGGATAATTCTGTGAGCCCAACCTTCATGCTTGTCTTCTCATATAAATGAATTTATATGAGAAACCTGACTGCATTGTGAAAAGCCAGTTTATTAAAGCAATTACAGTATGCATTTTATGGAAAAATCAAAGCAAGCAAACCTACACATCTGGCTTGTGAAGCCCAGACATGCTCTCAGTTAATGTGAAAAGCAAATTGGGTGGGGGTCCAAGGCATTCTATGCCTCCTATCTATAGGCTTCAAAATTCCTCTGCCTGCCATTTTGGAACAGATTAACTCTGAAGCTCCCTCTTTTTGTTTTGTTTTCTTTTGTTTTGTTTTGTTTATTTGGTGTGGCCTTCCCAGAATTCATGAAAAGCATCTGACAACTTTATTTGCTAAATCTTGAGACTGCTGGCTTCTCCTTGCTCCTGCCATTTTGCATTCTATCCTCCAGGAGGTTTTTTGTTTTTTTTTTTTTAATATATTTTATTGATTTTTTACGGAGAGGAAGGAAGGGGGATAGAAAGTCAGAAACATTGATGAGAGAGAGACATCGATCAGCCGCCTCCTGCACGCCCCCTACTGGAGATATGCCCACAAGCAAAGTACATGCCAGTGACCGGAATCGAACCTGGGACCTTTCAGTCCGCAGGCTGACTCTCTATATCCACTGAACCAAACCGGTCTCGGCCTGGAGGTTCTTTTAACCATTTGTTCCGGTGTCCTACCTTGGGAAGATAATGGTTTGCTAGTTACAAGCTTGCTGTAAATTGCCCACAATGTTTTGCCTTGTTTTAACTTTCCTGTCTCAGTTTCTCTTTCCCTCCTGCCCTGAAATCTCCTAACAGTTTTAGCTGGCTCCAATGGTCACGTCCATATTTCCTCCTTCCTTTCACCCTTGCCCTGTCTGCCTAATCCTGTTTCCAGCTCCTCTCAGTGGTGGTGTTCTTGCCTATTGTATTTGGTTTCGATGAACATGTTAAGAACTTTTGTTACTCCAGGATTTATTTCTTTTCTCGCTTGTCTCTCTGCTTGAACTGTAATCATACCTCAAATACTTCTGTATAAATGTCACTGTCTCTTCAAGTGTTTTGATAATATCCTTTAAGTGATTATCTCTTGCTAAAACTCAAATTTATAATTAATTGATCATTCACATTTTCTTTTGTTTTGTGACTCTCTCAATTACAGGATATATGGCCCTCAGTCTTTCATCATGTTTAATTGCATCTAACTTTATTTCCTCTATTATTTTTTTATTTATTTACTATTTATACAAAATTATTTATTTTTCTTACCATTTTATAAGCTGTCATATCAGAAGCTTTATCTTCATGTATTTCTGTGACCCATCATTCAAAAAAAGCATACACTTTGCTAAATGCAGTCATGATTTTTTAAAAATAGAAAAATAAGTTCAATAATTATATTTAACTCAAAAATTATAGTTGGGGATTTAAATAATGAATAGCATTACTTAATAGGTGAGCTTTTGATGAATTCTTCAAGAACAGCTAAAATTATCTTGTTCGTATGTTATTCTTTTGTTATCCTATGCTAATTTTTGCCACTTATGAATCACATTTCTACATTAATTTATTCAAAAAACATACAATAATATAGTTACATATTCTCTGGGAACTTCCATGAATAATTTAAAAACACAGTGATTGTTAA
>PVJN01023333.1:0-32424 GCA_004026805.1 Lasiurus borealis | reverse complement strand
GTCTATTTCTTTTACCAGATGTGGGAAGTTTTCAGTCATTATTTCTTTAAATAGGTTTTCAGTATCTTGCTCTCTCTCTTCTTCTGGCACCCCCACAATTCTGATGTTGGTACGCTTGAAGCTGTCCCAGAGTCTCTTTACATTATCTTCACATTTTTGGATTCTTTTTTCTTCTTGCTTTTCCAGTTGAGTGTTTTCTGTTTCTTTATATTTCAAAATTTTTACTTGATTCTTGCCTTTCTCTAGTCTGCTGTTAGGACTCTGTATAATATTTTTTATTTAAGTCAGTGTATGTTTGATTTCTAGTTTGTCCTTTTTCATCTCTAGTTGGACCTTTTTCATCTCTAGTTGGCTCTTTTGCATCTCTAGTTGGTCCTTTTTCATCTCCTCTTGGCTCTCGCTAAATTTATCCATCTTTTCTAGGATATTCTTGAAAAACCTTATAACCGTGGTTTTGAACTTTATATCCAGTCATTTGTTTTCCTCCATTTCTTTTGTTTGTGATCTCTTCCTTTTCAATATGTCAGGAGAACTTCTGTGTTGGATTCAACCTTATGATACAAGACTTGCAAAACTGCCAGACTCTCTGTTGAGCTTGGGATGGGTGAAGTCTCAGGACTTAATGGACCGCCCCGTCCTCCATGGCCCCTGGGTCTCACGTGACTCTGGGTAGTTGCTGCAGTGGTCCCTGTGTGCACATGCAGTGCCTCTAGACCACTGCTTCTCTGGCTCCCTTGTGCTCCAGACCATATGGGTCTGGGTCCCCAGGGTTTCGCCCAAAACTGGGGATAAGTGGAATTAGAGGTGGCATAGTTGGGAGACTCTGTCTCCCGCCCACTCATGAATGCCAGCAGTACAATCAGCAGTCGGTCTTCTGCGTGCAGTGCTGTGCGCGCCATCAGACTTCTGCCCTTTCGTGGCTCCCCTAAATTTCCATGCACTTCTCCCTTTGCACAATCCAAACTCCCCCTGTATGAGTCTTGCTTGGACCTGAGGTTCAGTACAGTGGGATAAGGGGTTCAGTGCAGTTGGGAGTCTCTGTCTCCTTCCCACCAGAGAAAGCCAGCCAGGTACTCTGGCACCTGCTCTGTCCATGCACGCGTCTCCATACCTTAGCTTTTTGCAGCTCCTTTGGGTCTCTGTGAGCCCCTCTCTTTCCTTCTTGTGGAATTTCCACTGAGCCAGCTTTCCTTTGGTTCTGGATGCTGTCCGTTCTGTCTTTTAGTTGTAGTTTTGAAATTGTTGTGCAAGGCAGCAGTGTAGGTGTTTACCTATGCCACCATCTTGGATTCCACTAGAGAACACATCTTACCCCATCTTTCCATCCCCATTGCACTTGGCACCATGTAGCCTTCCTGTTGATGGGGTAAGTATTGTGGAGTGTGTGAGAGACTCCCTCCAAAACCCTCTATTTCCTCCCCACTCCTTCCCTGCTTAACCCTCTCCTTCATAACCATCTGTCTTCTCTCAAATCTTTCAAACCCTTAACATGTTTTTAAAGTAATGCAATCAAGGAAATAAGCCTTTAGTAATAGTAGTGTTTTCAAGTGAAAAAACTACTGCTCTCAACTTGGTTGTGGGACTGATCTGGGAATTAATTTTGCTTATTGGGAATATCTAATAGTGTTAGCATTTTACAATTTTTACATTTCTCCCATTCCTCTTTCATCCCTCTTGCATCCATAGCCTTTTCCTGCAAACTCCATCCCATTCCCATTCCTGAGTCCCGAGACAACTATGTCAGCACCTTGGTTACAGTAGTCCCTGAGGCTTAGGAATGCCAGAGTGCCCACATCACCAGGCTCCCATGCTCTGGAAGGCCTTTGCTGTCTATCCCATTATCCTTGTGCTCAGAGGCAGCCCCAGGAAGCAGTAGCTTCCTCTTACCTCACCTGACCTAAGGTACAGTCAGATCAAGATCTTTAGATGACACAAGTTGAGCTTGCAATAGCAACAAAGTCTAACCTATTCCAGTGCTTTCTCCTCCATGAGACAAGAGACGTTATATAGACTTAGATAGTGTTAAAAACATAATAAATTTTTAAAAAGACCTTTAGATTATGAGAAACAAGACAAGTGTTGGGATGAGAAGGAACAAGTCTTAAGGATAGGGTGTTACTTTGTGGAGAGGGCCACCTGGGAGACCCTAGTCAAGGCTGCTGTTGGATGGCAACAAGCAGTTAGGCCTCTTTAAAGGCCCTGGATGCCTATATTTTAGTAGTAAAGCCTAGAGAAACATCCTTTGTTACAAATAATAACTTTTATATAATCTATCCAAAGCTGATCCTGAACCTCTTGACTGGTTGGATATGCAAATGGTAAGATTGCCAGGTGCACTGTCGTACTTTGCCTTTTGTTTTGGTCTGATTTCAGGCTACAACTTCTGTGTCTCTCCCTCCAGTAAAGGAATATGATATTTAAAGGCACGACTTTTGAATCTGGCCCTGGATTAGTTTCTGAACTTCCGCTTCTTCAGTTGTGAAATTGGTAATAACTAATGCACATGTGTTAGGGGTGCTGTTCTGAAGACTGAGGTAAGTGCATGTAAAGGGCTGGCCCCTTGGCCCAGGAGACTTGTAGTGAGCATTAGCTGTGCTTGCCCTTACTATATTGTTCTTCTCTCATTGCTGACCCAATGTGGAGCAGGAGAGGAAAAATTCTGGGATGTCCACAGCACCTGCTGCCCAGATACACCCTGACAGGTAGGAGGAGGCTGTGGTAGCAGAGCCATTCCCACAGTCACTCCATGACTCTCTCCTAAGCCTCCAGCTAATGCCTGTGCTCCCAGCCTCAGAGCCTGGATAGCTGTGAGGGACATGCCGCTTTTTTCCCCAGAGGCCACCTCAGGAAGTGAGAGATGGAGCTGCCCTTCTAGCAAAGCCACTGCCTCTCCACCTGGCTTCATTCTGCCACAGCCAGAAAAGATCCAACTCCTGCTAGCAACCATTAATAGTCCCATTATACCAGCCATTGATCTGACAGATTTTATTAGCACTGTCCACTGGCAGCAGCTTCCGTTCTTTGCATTCATGATCATTTGGAACAGAATTCCTGTGAAACAATGCAGTGTGTCTCCATTAGGAGAAAATGAGTTCACAGTGATTAATGCTTTCACAACAGATAAATCAGAGATGCATGACTGGTCACCTCTTCCAGAGGTGTGCCCTTTGCAAGTGACATTCAATTGAATTACCAAATGAATTCTACTGATGACTCTGGGAAATTTACTTCAGTGATGTCATTAGTGATGGACCATATACTGTGGCTTAATACCTACTAAAAGGTCTTTAAAAGAACCACAGTTTTTGACTGGACTGGGGGTAGAAATGAGGGGAGGAGGAAGACCACATTCTGTGAGCTTTCTAAATATTTAGCTACTGTGAAGAGCCAAGCATGACGCACTAAACCTTGTGGTATTTCAAATGTACTAGTATTTCACCTCAGGTTGATATAAATTACATAACCTTTGTCAGGCATCATACTTTTTAAAGAGGAAGAAACAATTTAATAAGAGAAAAATCAAGTATGCTTTCTACTTCCAAAAGAATCTAATAATTAGGCAGGGATTGACACAAATTAGAATGCTGCCAAAAATTTGCTGAAAATAGTGACTCATTTTGTATTTCAATTAACAGTTTCTCAGTTTTCCTTATAAACAGTGAAGCTGACAAAAATTAATTATCTCAGAGGGGGTAAAATATTTCTTTCCAAAGTAAACAAAACACCATGGGCTGCAACAATAGTATGTGTAAACAGAGAGGATGGAGGAAGCTATCTTTCCTTGTAAAGTAAGCCATCATTTTGGTAGATTTTTCTTTAAATATCTCATTTTAAAAGCATCGGTTCAAAGGATAGTGTTGTTCTTTTCCCATCCTTTTTTACGGAAGTATGCCTTTTCTCCCACCCTTGGTGTAATGCCTGCTTCCATTTGGATATATTAGAGACAGAACTATAAGCATGAAATATTGATTTAAGCATTAGTATAATAATTGCCTTTTAGAGTCCCTGATTGCAAAATAGCTTTGTAGATTAGTACTAAAATTTACCTGCCTATAGAAAATTCTTACAAGGTGACATGAGTGGCAATGTGGAAAATAATGAGCACTTACTTTGACTCAACTCATACCAATAGATAAGTAGCTGCTATAAACAGCTCCCTTTATATGTAGCTAAACTAACAATAGGATGCATTTGCCTGGCTCTTGTGCAAGAGGCCAGGCTTAATCATTGAGATAACTCATGGAGCCAATAGCTTACAGGCTCCAAGTACTGAATCAATAGGCGAGGATGGTCACATTCTTATCTCTAAGATTCTTGAGGGAACAAGAGCACTTAATTTTCTCCAGTGGGAAATTTAAAAATTAGGTAACATTTAAAATATGATCTCTGTCTATTGAACTAGTTGTTGGATTGAGTTGACTAAGATGAACAAAACAGCTTCTACCTTCTTGGACTGGTCATTGAGAGACTTTCTCATTCATTGCTGTTTCTAATGAATGAACTTACATGTTGCCTACTTCATGTTTGCATCTGTCTTCTTCCTTCCCCTGTTTAAGCAATACTTGGATCTGAGAATTAATTTCTTCCATTGCCTCCTCCCAAATTGGTATCCTTTCCCCAAGTCTCCAGGATAATATCTTTGGTTCATGGTGCTCATGGGTAGAAAGTTTTTAATCATGTTTTATTGCACCAACAAGATCTCACTTCTGGGTATGTTAAGAAGGATATTTTTGCTTAGTGTATATTAAATGTCACTTTTTAATTTATTTTAAAAATGAAAGCCTTCACAATCTTCTCAGGGCCAAACATATGGTCAAAACATCAATTAAAACTTAAACATAAATGCAACAGACATGAAAACGGAGGTAAAACCAACCTTAATAGAATGATATTTTACCAGGCTTGTCATTATGCTGTGGATCATGTTCCTAAGCCTGAAAAATACATGCAGTAATGGTTGTTTTGTAAATCCTTGTAACACAATCTCTGGTTTCATCCATTTGCCAGCTAGAAACTTTTACCTCGCTACTTAGCACCTTATCTTACTGTAGTTTCTGCCTCCAACTACCTATATTCTCCATAATTCCTGTGTTCTTAAAGGTGTAATTTTGCTTTCAATCTGACATATGGCAATGCTGAAATGTAGATATAAGCTAAACTGCTTATATCTCTGGGATCTCTCCCTCTCTCCCCTTCCCCCCCTACCCTACTTGCAGGGATTTTTTTTAATTTTTTTTAAATTTTTTTTATTTTTTGGTCTCAAATGCTAGAGTTTAGAAGATAATTGAATTTGTAAAGATTCCGTTTTCCACTTTCTAGGAACTCAAGTTCTGGGCACCACTTTAATTAAAGAGTCAGTGTTCAAATGCCTGGGAGCAGGGATTGGGAAGATAAACCAACCACAGTAAGAGCCATGGGCTTCTCTTTGACATCCATAGTCTACATAAGTAGTTGACAGCCCAGCCTGCTAAATATTCAAAAGCAGAAGTTAAAAACCAATAGTTTTATTTACTGCAGAGGAGTAATAATGTTTGCAGTTTACTCTGAAATGCACCAAAACAAAATGAGTTGATGAATGGGTGGATGCATACATATGTGCTAGAGCAAATACTGTGAACTAGTAATAGTAGAACCTAATTGGTGGGTAATATAAGTGTTCCCTGTAAAATCTTGAAACCATGCTTCATGTTTAACATTTTTATAATAAAATATTGAAAGATATATAAATAATCTCTACTGACCTGGAAAGAGAAATAAGTGCTCCATTGGGCCATGGAAGAAAAGCATGCCCTTATTTATGAACTTGTGTGTGGATTGAACAGGTGGTTAAAGGATAACTTTCTAAATTTTTTAAGATGAATTTCTAAGTGATGTTTTACTTCCTATACTGTTGTCCCTGGGATTAATATGTAGTTTGGCCAAATCTCAAAGCAGCATTCTTCTACTATGAAGTTAGTTGGCTTTGATGGCCTCCAGCCTGGTGAAGAAATGGCCATTTAGATTCTATTCAGGTAAGTATAAGACAAAAGGAAGATCTGGGATCTTAGGACTCTACAATCATGAGTATTAGTATATCTGCTTCTTCCTACTCTCCTCTTCTCTCTCCGTCCCTCTGCAAAGCATCAAAATCCCTCTCTCTCCCTAGTTAATTTGGCTTAGTGGATAGAACATCAGCCTGAGGACTGGAGGGTCCTGGTTTTGATTCCGCTCAAGGGCACATGCCTGGGTTGCAAGCCTGATCCTCAGTAGGGAGTGTGCAGGAGGCAGCTGATCAATCATTCTCTATCATCATTGATGTTTCTATCTGTCTCTCCCTTTCCCTTTCTTTTTGAAATCAATATATATACTCTCTCTAATTTAACTCATTGGCAATAATAACAGCCTTAGACACCTTTTATAATCACTAACTCATTCCTTTACTTCTCATATCTGGTTCACTTTCTCCTTTAAATTCTTCTCATAACTGTCTATCCTTTAATCTTTTCCAGCACCATCTCCCTAGTTTTCCCCTATTTTGGTACAGACTCAACAGTGCAATTTGATCAATCTCATAAAGCAAGTTTCATGTTGTTACTCCCTGTTCCAAAACCTTCTGTGGCTCCCTGTTGCCTCTGTCCCCTGGCTATACTCTTTCTCTAATCCCATCTCTCTTCCAGTTTCCACAGTATCTTCAGACTCCTTCCTTTCAACTGAAACCAGTCTTCTCTTTAATCCATGTGTTTTATCCTATTTCCTTCCTTAGAATTTATTTTTTTCATCCATCAGTTCTTTAATTCTTCTCTCCCATCCACCCTAGCTTTGAGACACCTTACAATCAAAAGCACATACACTAACATGAGAAGATATTTAAGGAAATCAAAACCCAGGAGAGCACTGAAACACAAATACACCAACCAGAGACCTGCTGGTCTACTATTATTGAGATTCAAATTTAACAATAACTTTCCTGACAGCCCAAGTAAAAGAGAGAGATGGAATGTACACAATTCTTTTTTTGTAAGGGAAATTAATTTTTTCTACCGCTAATTAAGCCTCAAATAAATCTCTACTATTATATTTTTAATGACATTAAGTCATGGTAGGCAGTGCTCTCAACTGTGTCCCCATAGCAAGCACAGAGGTCTTGGTTCCACAAACTAAAATCTCAAGACAAAATAATAAAACACAATCTATTGAATAGGAGATAATATGTATAATTATGTAGCCTTATAATGATCAGAACAGTAGATGGATTTGAGAAAGACTATTTTCTTTTTTTTAATTAAATCTTTATTATTCAGATTATTACATTTGTTTCTCTTTTTTCCCCTCCATAGCACCCCTCCACCCAGCTCCCACCCTTCCCTCTGCCCTTATCTCCCTCCCATTGATCTCATCCATAGGTGTATAATTTTTGTCCAGTCTCTCCCTGTACACCCCTCACCCCTTTCCCACTGAGAATTATCAGTCCACTCCCTTTCTGTGCTCCTGATTCTATTATATTCACCAGTTTATTTTGTTGACCAAATTTTTAATTCACTTAATTTTTAGATTCACTTGTTGATAGATATGTATTTGTTGTTCATAATTTTTTGGCTTTTACCTTTTTCTTCTTCCTCTTCTTAAAGAGTACCTTTCAGCATTTCATATAATACTGGTTTGGAGTTGATGAACTCTAGCTTTTTCTTCTCTGTGAAGCTCTTTATCAGCCCTTCAATTCTGAATGATAGCTTTGCTGGATAGATTATTCTTGGTTGTAGGTTCTTGCTATTCATCACATTGAATATTTCTTGCCACTACCATCTGCCCTGCATCATTTCTGTTGAGAAATCAGCTGACAGTCGTATGGGTGCTCCCTTGTAGGTAATTAACTGTTTTTCTCTTGCTGCTTTTAATATTCTCTCTGTCTTTTGCTCTTGGTATTTTAATTATGATGTGTCTTGGTGTGGTCCTCTTTGGATTCCTTTTATATGGGGTTCTGTGTGCTTCCTGGACTTGTAAGTCTATTTCTTTTACCAGATGTGGGAAGTTTTCAGTCATTATTTCTTTAAATAGGTTTTCAGTATCTTGCTCCCTCTCTTCCTCTGGCACCCCCACAATTCTGATGTTGGTACGCTTGAAGCTGTCCCAGAGTCTCTTTACATTATGTTCACATTTTTGGATTCTTTTTTCTTCTTGCTTTTCCAGTTGAGTGTTTTCTGTTTCTTTATATTTCAAATTTTTGACTTGATTCTTGCCTTTCTCTAGTCTGCTGTTAGGACTCTGTATAATATTTTTTATTTAAGTCAGTGTATGTTTAATTTCTAGTTTGTCCTTTTTCATCTCTAGTTGGCTCTTTTGCATCTCTAGTTGGTCCTTTTTCATCTCCTCTTGGCTCTCGCTAACTTTATCCAACTTTTCTAGCATATTCTTGAAAAACCTTATAAGCGTGGTTTTGAACTCTATATCCAGTCGTTTTTTTCCTCCATTTCTTTTGTTTGTGATCCCTTCCCTTGTCTCAGCATTTTCACTATGCCGGGGAAACTTCTGTGTTGAATTCAGCCTTATGATAGCAGTCTTGCAAAACTGAAGAAGCCTCTGTTGAGCTTGGGATGGGTTGAGTCTCAGGGCTTAAGGGACTGCCTTGCCTTCCAGTCGGCCCCACCCTCCAAGGCCCCTGAGTCTCACATGACTGGGTAATCATTGGAGTGGTTCTTGTGCACGCCCGCAGCCTTTCCAGCTCCCCTGTGCAGGAGAAAGACTATTTTCTTCACAAGTGTTTTTATTTGTGTTTGTCCCATTTGTGAGTCAGATAACAGCCATTATTTTATTCTGTGTTTAGAGCTAGGAGTGTAGGTATTACACACAGCTGATGACATTGTTGAATGTTTAGAGGAACCCAGAGAGTCTGTGGTAAAGTTCACAACCTTTTATTACAGATAAAGACTTTCATCAAAGAAACCATCCTGCCTCTTGGTGCCCAGCCCTTTTGGCTATCTCTGAGGCTCATTTGCATCCATATTATAACCACATCACACCCTGTCTTCTTTTGTATGAGATGCTCATTCTCCTGTTCTCCCCACAGCTCCTTTGGTCTACATTAGATTTTGCAGTGCTTAATTATATTAAGTTTTATTTTTTACCCTGTGAAGTTCATATAATGTTTCTTCTATTCTGAATTAAATTATACTTTGAGGTCAAAGTTCTCCTGTAATTTTTTAGGACATCCTCTCAACTCAGATTTATAAATGCTTTTTGACTGATTTTCTTCATTTAAATATTTATGTTGCTAAGTAGAATTAAACCTTTAATATGGTTTACAGATCCCCTAGTAATCTAATAAACTGTTTTGTCTTACTTTCATGCCCACACCCCATCTACAGGCTTTACCTCACCCGTATCTCATGATTATTCTGCCCTCCATCCATAGTATCCTCTCTCACCACTGATACATAAACACTTATCCCCACCCCACCCCCGGTCTCAATCCTCACCACCTTCTTCTCACCTTACATGAATAAGCATACATATCACTGACTCTGGGACAGAATCTGAAACATCCAGCAGGTGCCCTTCCCTGGCATGTCTGGACCTCCCTGTATTCACCACCACCCCCCCTCACAGCATTACATAACTACATTCACCTAATATTGGACAAACTTTAAATGGAAACAATTCAAAGAAGCTTAGGGCTATCACCATTTCATCTCTAATGGTGCTTAACCTACGCTGGCCACTTAATATCTGTAGAATTAGTGAATGAATCAATGAAAGAATAGAATGGGCACAAGAGGAAGAAGAGAGCTCTTCTGCATAGATGGGGAAGATAATCCAATATCCTGGTATGAGGAGACAGCAACTGCAGTCCAAATTCAAATGGTGTGGGCAGCCATGCATCGGCTATGTCCATAATAGCAGAGTCACAGGATCAGTCCCACTTCAGGCAGGTTATATTTACCCTTTGTCATGGCTACAGATTTTTTTCTCCTAACATTCTGGAAAATGGGTGCTGTGGGTCACAAAAACTTGCAAGAAAATATGACTCCTGGGAACACCCCTTGGGTGCCCATGTCATGGCAACTAAATTGCAGACTCTAAAGGGATGTTACCACTCAGGAGTTAACAGCTCTGCAGAATCTGGAAGATATGTAGCTAGTAAAGGCTATTCTTTGTTAATCTTGGGATCCACTGGCCTCTGGCCCTTCATTCTGAAATTGTCCAGGTGGAAACCCCCCAGGTTTTACTCGATATCTTTCCCCTGTATTAATCTGTCATTTTCCCTTCCTCTGTGCTTTTGTGTCTGTCTGAATATAGCACACATGGAGACTTGCTTTCAAGACATAGACAGATGGGCAGCTCTTTAGAAAGCTGCTCCAAGTTGGAGGATGAAGACTGTTCTTTTCAAGAAAGAGAAAGTTTGGGAAGCTTGGGAATCTGTTCTTGCTTTAGAGCCACCATCTCTAAGGGCACCATCCCTTCCTCTCAGATATCTTACTACAATGTGAATAAAGGACTCAGAATGTGTAGACAGCTGGTTTCCCTGGAAGATAACAGTATTTTAGGAAAGCATCCTGTAAGCATAAGCTCTGGGGCAAAGTTCCAAACTCCCCACATTGACGATACCATGATGGACCAGTTTCCACCCTTTCTCCTTCCTGCCTTCAGCTTTCCCTTGCTGACCAACCAGGGAGTTCCTACAGAGACTCACTCACTGCTCTGCTTAAATGACAGGTGCTCACTGATGAGTTTCCCAAATGCAAATAACTGGTTGATTCAGAGTTAGTCTATATGTCAGTCTTTATATGTAAGTGACATATGAACTCACCATGTGGATCTTAACACTAGAGGAGGAAATGGCTGAGAGAGGGAACTAGATATAAAGGAAAAAGAGAAATTTGCTTGGGAAATGTCCCCCTTCGATATCCATCACATATCTCATGAGAAGCGAAGCGGTTATATTTCAGCACTCCAGGCAATTAAAAGGTATGTAAGATATGGTCCTGGAACTCAAAAAAAATATTGAATTTGAACTCATGTGTAGCATTACACAACTAGGACTAATCTAGTTTTAAAGTATTATAATGGAGGCTCTGGAAGTGATAGACAACAACAGGTTGCTGGTTGAGCACTTGGGAGTCTACAATGAAAGAGAACACGGTCTTGTTTAATGCAAAGACCAACTTCCCTTTCACTCACTAGGTAAAATCTCTCTGACTGAAAAGACTCCTTTCAAGAGCTTTTGTGACATCTAAAACTGTGTCTTATTATCTCATAGAGTATCACTAAGTTGTGTTTTGTTCTTTTAAAATAAAAGTTAATTGTAATTCCCCTTCATTAAAAATAGATCACTATATATTACAGATTAATTTTTCAATTATGAACCCCCTTTTCTTTTTGCTGGAATAAATAAAACCAAAGGCTATCTGTAGGCTATAAAACTGAAGATGCCAAGTAAGATAGTAGATATGAGTTGGTGTTCAGAAGATAAATTTAGCTCACGATAGAGATTTCGGAGCCAACAGAGTATAGATATGACTTTTTTTTCATGGCAATAGATGAGAGGACCCTAAGAGAGTGTATGAGTTAAGAATAAAGGATCTCAGAGTAAACACTGTAGAAAAGCAATAGTTAAGCCAGAGTTTCTCAACTCCCACACTACTGATGTTGTAGAATAGATAATTATTTGTTGTGGGAGCTACCTGTGCATTGTAGGATGTTTAGAGCATCCTTAGCTTATACTTACTAGATGCCAGAAACACCCACTCCTCTTCAGGTGTGACAATCAAAACTGTCTCCAGATATTGCCAAGTGTCCCCTGGAGAGCAAAATCAATCCCAATTGAGTATTTCTCATTTAAGTGATAGGCAAAAGAAGAACATGTTGCAAATATAATTGACAAGGAGTGGTCATAAAATCTGGCGGTAGGGTAAAGAAGGAAAGAGAATATTTTGAGAAAAACATAAGCAAATGTCAAGGAAAGGCATCCTATATAATAAAAGCCCAATATGCAAATTGTCCAACCAGGAGTTTGACTGCTGGCTATGATGGGTGGTGGCCACCAGGAGCAGCACGGAACATTGTGGGCATCTACAACTCAGCATTGGCAGCGGGTGGCAATGAGGCACTGCCAGCCCTAGTGGGTCCCAACAAGAATGGGTCCATGGCAGGATGGTGGAGCAGGTGATTGGGCAGCACTAAGCCAAGGCAGGTGTGAATGGAAGCCTGATAGCCCTGCCAATTGCCCCACAGGTGGCAACCAGTGGAGGTAAGGAGGGGCAGGGCTGCCTCTGGGCTCCCAGGCATAAAGGGAGCCATGTGAAGGGCCTGGCCCCAATTGATTGCCCCACAGGCAGGATGGTGGAGCAGGTGAGGGGACAGCACTAGGCCAAGGGTGGGGGTGCTAGGTGAGGCTGTGAGGCTGCAAAGCTGGGGCCCAATTCTCACAGGCCACCCCGAAGGACCCCACCCATGCACGAATTCATATTAAGACATAAGTTCCAACCCCCAGCTCCATTTTAGAGATAAGCACACTATAGTGAGCACACAGAAGTTTGCTTTTTGTGTTCCACATTGCTTGTTCTTCCTTCTAGGGTGACACTCATATTTCTCATCCAGTTCTCTGCATCTTTGGATTTCAAAGTCCTTTTCTTAGTATTCTTGGACTTGGGCCATGGAGCCCCTTGAAGCTAAGAGGGTAACATAGGTATGTCTCCATGGCTACCATTGTCATCTGTTCCACAAAACTTAAGGGTGGGCAGAAATCTATACAGGTTTGTAAGTGTGAAAGTGAGGAACCTACATGCAGGACAAGTCGTCAATGTTAAGTTGGCTTGCTCAAAGCCCTCTACACTTCAGGAAATGCAAGCCTATGGCATTAAGACAATCCTCCCACTGCCAAGAAATTTGGCTCACTTCCTTATCATGGTCTTCTTAAGAAAAACAAAACAAAATTTTTTGAAAGGTCAAAAAATTCCTTCTCACCACAATAATGTGGCTCTTATGAGTTCTTAGTTGTGTTTTCAGAGAGACACTGAAAATACACATGCTTTATTCCTAACCAATTCATGCTAGGTAGGTTCTCCAGAATATCTCTTTGAAATGATGCACTTTTTAGTTTCCAAACTTGTTGGAGGGATTGAGGAGGGTGGTGTCAGGGGGAAAAGAGGAGAGGAGGAAAGATAGGGAGAGCACAAGGGATTTTGTTTTGTTTTCAGCTTTCATATCTGAATTTTCACTGGTAAAATCTGTTCCTCTTAAGGGAAATGAAATCCCCCCCTGCCTTTATAAGTTTTTTATTCTGCCATCATAATAAGAAGACTCTTGATTACTATTTTACTGTTAAAATGTTAGTTTATATGGCAGCCACCAAAGAATACTGATGAAGTTCCACATTCCTGGATTCACTTTTCATATACATACAACTGTATTTTTTGTTTGTTTGTTTGTTTGTTTATGGAAAAAGCTGAGAATGGAAGTAGAAAGGTCAGTGTGGAGGTATTGTGTTATAGAAACAAAGGTGGACACCCAGGTTTTAGCAGTAGAACTAGAAAGTGAACAGATTTGCTCCATATTTTTTAGGTGAAAGGGACAAGATTAACTAATACATTGAATATAATGGTGGTGTATGGAGGGAGGCAAAAGATCAGTGCTGGTTTCTGTCTTCAGCAATTGTCTGGCTCTTGTGTAAGCAAAGGGATGAACAAAATAAATTACTTAATCATTAGTTCTCTTTGATTTTGCCTACTCCTTTGAAATTAGTACTTTAGAAACTTCACATTTTTCTCTCACATGTTTTCTGACCTTACCATGGAGCTACCTGCCCCACATCTGACTACATCAAGCATGTCAAACTCGTGGCCCACAGGCCACATGGCTCATAATGAATATTTTTACAGCCCAGCCAATATAACGGTATGTAAAAAAAAAAGTCTTAAAATTTCGTAACTTAATTTTTAAATATCCTATTATTCACAATTATTAATAACGAATTAGATACCAATCATGGCATATTTATGACTGATTACTATAATCATGTTGCATTCATTTCCCTTATGCATCATATGCGCAGGAGCATCATTTCTCCCCACTAATTCTAGCAGCAAATATTTTAGCAGCCGATTTCCATGTCATTAATCTTGGACTGACTTGTTTGGTGTGAGCAACAGGAAATATTTCATGTTCAGAGAACAAGAAAAATAGGTTTATTTGCATTACACTTATTAATTTGTGCAGTTATCCAGTGTCTGTGAGTTAATGTTTAAGAAAAAAATATTAATTTTTATTTAAAATGTTCTATTATTTTATGTTAACAATTACTCATTTATTTCAGCCTTTTGTATTCAGCATGTCTCTATCAAAATAAACCCATGATTTTATGAAAATTGAAGCTTTTATTTTTTGCAGCCAACATAAACTTAAACCTTTTTTTGGCCCGTGTTAGCCTTTGAGTTTAACTGGCTTGGACTATATGATTCACTGGAATAGACCAATTAAAGATTATTGCATAACTTAACAGCTTTGTGCCTTTGAAAATAGTATAAATATTTCTAGGGGGAAGAAACTTAATCCTGCACAAAAGGCTTTCCTATATTCATGGATTTGCATCCAACCCACACCAGGGCCTGTTCCCATGCTTTTCTCTACACCTTAGACAGCCTCTGGCCATGGACTCAAATTCTCATTGGTTTTTCCTCTTCCTACTAATGCAGAAGTCATACAGTCCAGTTTTATGTGGTTATTTTAGACATTACAGCATGCTTATTTAACTTGGTAGTGGCTAATATGTCATTGCCTCTAGCCTGTGTCTACCAGCAATCCAAGGAAGCTTTAGAATGCCTCTCCCAACTTACATTCTATTTTCATCCAGTATTTTAATTCATTCTTTTTCTAAACACCATATGTTAACCAAATTGCTTGCTACTGCTTTTGATATCTCGGCTCTCCCTTCTGAGATCTTTTTGAAGTATGCCCTCCAGCATTCCCCTTTACCAGAAGGGTTGGTGAGTGATCAAGTCTGTTTTCCTGTGTCAAAAAATGTCTTTATATACTTTCAATAAGTAAATAGGTTGGCAGGTTGTTGTTTTTTCTTCAATATTTGGAAGCTATTATTCTATCATCTTCTGGCTTTTTTGTTGCTATTGAAATATCAGCTATCAGTCTAACAGTAATTTCCTTTTTGGGGAACCATCTTATTAATCTGGTTGTGTCTTGGATCTTCTTTTTGTATAAATGTATGTGGTATCATAAAAATGTCCTGTGTGACATTTTTCAGGCACTTTTTAAATTTGAGGATTAATTTTTCATAAATTCCAGAAAAATAATCAGTGGTTAATCTCTCTTTAAATATTGCCTATACCTCATTATTTTTGTTGGACACTGTTATGTTTTCTTTTAGTTTTGGGGAATTTCCATTACTTTCTTGTCAGTAAGTCAAACATTTAAAACATTGTAGATACCTTATAATGTTTGTTTATTTCAGGCTACTATTCCACTCTGCAGCCTGAAACAGAAGTCACTCAAAATTTTGATTCTTTTGTCAGGGTTTGAGGGCATGATTTGGAAGGAAGCAGGAATTTTATGGTCATGAACATAGAAGTCCATCAAGGCATTTTAAGGAGGAAGGTTTTAGAGTGTAGGCAGCTAGCTGTTGGAAAGGTTAGGACAGTAAAAGTCAGAAAAGTTCTGTTGGAAAAGGGGATTTCAGGGAACTGGCCCAGAAGCTGGAGCAAATCTCAAGTCTCTGGGAGCTGCCAACATTGGGATCTCAGTAACTCATAGTATAAAGTGTGTAGTTCCTAGGTGTTTGTCCAGCAGCCGCTGCTAACCTTTTGTCTGCAATCTTCCCACACAGCTATACATCTCCCTGAAGATAAATGGATTCTTCTCTTCTTTTAACAGCTTGTGAGAATGCCTCTCACTGGGTAACTCTCACCTGGAATCACATGCAGAAAGGGCTTCTAGGAGCTGTGTGTGATTCCAGACTTATCTCTTCCGACACAGAGCAGAATGGAGAAGGGGTGATAGTGATTTCAAGTTGACAACAATTTGGCATAGATCCTTAAATATTACTGATACAACTTCATGTTGTACATATTTTATATTTTCCTAATAACATGGCTGAAAATTAAGAACTAACACACCCATTTTTCTTTTATTTATTTCAGAGAGGAAGGGAAAGAAAGAGGTGGAAATATAAATGATGAGAGAGAATCATTGCTCAGCTGCCTCCTGCTTGCCCTCTAATGGGGTTGAGC
Source organism: Lasiurus borealis (assembly GCA_004026805.1). NCBI lineage: Eukaryota > Metazoa > Chordata > Mammalia > Chiroptera > Vespertilionidae > Lasiurus > Lasiurus borealis. The sequence continues at coordinate 16,213 of PVJN01023333.1, read as the reverse complement.
CCACAACCTGAGCATAAGTTCCGACCAGGAATGAAACAGACTTACTGGTTCATAAATTGATGCTCAACTGCTGAGCCCACCTGCCAGGCTAGCACACCCATTTTAAGGGACCAATATCAAGAGAGATCTATTAACTTTTCCAAAACCCCATAGGAGATAATTGCAGAAATAGGGCCAGAATTGAGGATTTCCTAGTACTGAAGTAAATTATTTTCATGAAATAAAATGTTAACTTGTAGAATATATTCAAGATTATAATTTCTGCAATTTAGACAAAGAACTAAGACATTTTGCTTCCATTCACCACAATCTGACTTTCAGAAATCAAGTTCCAGCATCTTTCTTCCTGATAATCTATCCCTTTCAACTTTTTAGTCCCAAGAGAAACTTGGCAGATGTGAAAGGACATTTGTGAAGGTAGAATATGATTCCAAGATGCTTCGTTTCCTGGCGACCTGTATCTGGGATGTCTTGGGCTATCTGCACCATACACTAAGAGTTACCACCTCAAAAAAAGCCATCACGATTAAGTGTCATTTCCATTGGACATGCACTCAATATTCCAACTGTCAAATATCACTCAACAGGTACTTTTTAAGCACCTTCTTTATTTTTTGCCAGGCTTACAATTCCTGTGATCATCATGATATTTCCATGCTACTAACTCTGACATTATTAGGTTAGCAAAGTATTTTAAAATATGTCAGTAGAAGTATGCATATTAATTAAAATGTTCCTACATATAAGCCTTAAACTACACTCCCTGAGCTGATTAGAGACAAAAGTCTTTTATTAAATACTATTTTGATAGGTTAAGTATTTTAATATATCTGTCAATCATTTCTACAAAAGAATATTTATTGTCAAGCCTGAAATGGATGAAAAATGAAATATTAGCATGTTATTTCCTGTTACAGTTGTATGTTCTTAAGGAAACAGCAAAAACAGCATTTTTAAGCAATGGCCAAGATATCTTGCCCCTGGTGGAGGCCTGTTATCTACTATCAGGTTTTCATTCTGTTTTAAACACTCATAATTAAGTGACAGATTCTTTGAGTGTTTGGATGGAGTGTGAAGCAACATGCTTATAGATTTTTGTGTTAATGGAGATGCTGTTTAGTAGCGTATGGAGCACTTTTAGTTGTCAGTCCACTGTGGATATATATATGTACTTGGCTCTCTGTGTAGAAGCACTGAGCATAAAAACAGGATCCCCACTTTGAACAAACCTTTATTCGCACTCCTTCCTCACTTTGCTTTAGCTTTGCTGTAGTGTAAAATTTTAGAGAAAATGGATGAATCTAGCAAATATGTGATGGAGATAGAAACAGGATGAAGCTAGTTAGTAAGTAAGGATGGTAATAGATTGGAAAAATTGTTAAAATTTAGGAGGATGTTGGCAAAGCAAGTACCTCTGTGTAAATGAACATGCCCATTGGATTGGGAAAGAATAAAGGCAGGGTTTAGGATTAAAAATACTAGACATAAAGTATCCGAAAGCTAATAATCCATGTATATAGTTTTGGGGCAAGTGAAATAACCATCAAGATGACCAGATAAGGCCCTGCAGGAATATTCTACTGGGTGGTAACACAAAGATCTGGAGGTGAGAAGAAGTAGGAGGATTTGGACAAACCCAAATTCCCATTTAACCACAAGACTGCTCTGTAGATAGAGAAGATGAAGAGACCAGGGAAAGAGATGTGGGGGCTGGTCAAAAGCCTGTCAGCAGCTCCTTGTTCAAGGTAAAGATGAGATTTCACAGCTGTCAGTCAGTGTCTGGGTTGTGTAGCAATGAGAGGCACAATGGGGGCTCTTCTGTGCTGCCCTCTAATCAGGAAGAGGATGATATCCATTTGAATCTCACAAAAAGGCTCTCCCATCCACTCACCCACTGGGAAGCTCTTGGACATTTTCATTTCTGTTTTGAGATCACAGGATTTTAGCTCTTTTCTATCCACTTAGATTTGATTTTTTTTCTCTGTCTTGGAATTTCAGAGGGGTTTTGGATCTTTAGTAATGAGTTTCTCCATCCTGGTTATTCTCCAGCATAAAGTCATTCTTGCCGTTGGTAGTATTACATATGGTTGCCATGGAAGTGAGGGTTAATTACATCACACAGAAGGGGAGGAGACCCACTAGCAAATCCTCTGGGGCACCAAATGATTTCAACTATTCAATTCCTAGTAATTTCTTAAAAGACAGGATATATTTTTTGATCATTAAAATTTTTTACCTTGATTTTGAAGTTGGGATATATTTCTTACTGTTATTCTCCTATTTAAAAAGAAGGCTATGGATAGAGACTCACTGGATATTGGGAAAATGGAATTATACTAGTAAAAGCAAGCTACTTTTCAGCACACATTGAAAGTTCTCTGAATTGGAATTTTATAAAAATAGAAGATATACTTTCACCATTTTGATTCTTGTTCTCAAGAGCTGAAGAAAGTAGGCACTGTGCATGCTTGGTTCTAGTTACATAAAATCTTAAAGGGGTTGGTAATCCTTTGGCAGCTCATTATCAGAATCTCCTCTATTTGCCTTAAGACTTTGTGAAGGGCAAGATGCCTTTATTGTCCTTACTCAGCTAATTCTGTTTTTTAATTCCAGGTTAACTTCTAGTTTCATTGCTGAGCTTTATGCATTCATTTAGCTTCTCCTCATTTCCCAGGTGAATGCCTTTGGGGGGAGTCTAGCCCATTTTAGAGTAAGAAGTTAATGGAATAAATAAAGGGACAGCTAGAAAGTGTTTTAACCAAGAGGACAATCCATAAATAACACTGTAGTGATTAACCTGAAAAAATATCCAAGTAAATATCTGTGTGCTGCAAATGATTCCATTTTTCATTCTTGCTTAGGAGCTTCAGAACAATGCTCTGAAAAAGTGTCTTTCCAGTGATACAATATTGAAGCATCCATTCATTGTCTTAACTAGTGTATCTCCCACCTCACCAGAGCCACATAACAAGTTTTTTACTATTACCATTCTCTGGTCATTGTGGGACATCATGTTTTCTCTTTCTAATGTGGACCTGGTATAGAGTAGAGAATTTCCAGAGAAGATTTTAGAATTTAATGGTATAACAAATTTGAAGGAGGAAGAGGTCATGAATCAAGAAATGTAGGTAGACTGAAGGTGGAAAAGACAAGGAAACAAATTCCTCTCTAGAGACTTCAGAAGGAAAGCAGTTGTGTTGATACCTTGCTTTTATCTCATAAGACACATTTCACACTTCTGACCTCTAGAACTATAATTTAATAAATTGTCTGCTTTAAGCCATAAGGTTAAGTTCATTTCTTACCACAGCAAAAAAGGACTAATATAGCATTAAGGCTCTATCTCTCCCTACCACTCCAACAAGCTGCTCTCATACCACTCCAACAAGCTGCTCTCATACCAGAGAGTTCAATATTGTAAAATCCAATGGAAAATTTTAACTTAAGTCATCTTACAGTGTCATCTTACTTGACCTCTCAGCAGCTTTTGACATAAAATACTTCCTCTTTCTTGAAACATTTTTATACTTGACCTCCAGGAGAGACTACACTACACTGGGTTTCCTCCTAAGTCATTGGCACCTTTTTCTCAACTGTCTTTGTTGAATTTCCCCACTTTTCCTCCCAAGCACTGAAAGTCTAAGGCTTAGTCCTGGAATATAGTTTCTAACCACTCTGTCTCCCCCAGAGATATTATTTTACTTTAAAATCAATCTTTATGATGAAGACAACCAAAACTATGTCACCTGTCCAGAACTCTCTCCTAGACTTATACACCCAACTACATGTTCTGCATCTAGATTTTGTTGTTTAATAGGCATCTCAGGAATAATTTCATCCACTACAATCCTATTAGCTCTCCTAGCATCTCTGTCTATACCGCTTCCCTGTGTCTCAAGCTAAAACTTATCTCATCACCCATGCCCCCAACCCAAGTCATCATTTCCTACTGTATTTTGTAAATACCTCCAAACTGGTCTTCATTCCTTCCTTTCCTATCACACTTGCATTGTGTCCATCCTTAGTGTTCATCTTCTACACGACAGTGAATATGATGCTCTTGAATGTGAGCAAGATGAATAAGTAAAATGCTAATAGATGATAGATAGATAGATAGATAGATAGATAGATGATAGATAGATAACAGATAGACAGAGAGATATATACAGAAGTAAGTGCTGGGGAAGAAAGAGGGATTTACATAACCCTAAGCACTATTTTATATATATTGCATTGAGAAGAAACAGGTAAGGCCTGCTCTTCAGTCTTTATATAGTTTATATAGTTTAAACATTGATAGTGCTTTCTCAGCAGGAAAGGCCTCTCTGAAAAGATCCCCTCCCCATCATACTCAGAATAAAATCATAACTCCATGTAAGTCATGAGAGGCATAATCGCAACCTTGGCTGCAGTTTTATCACTCAGCCTGAACCAGCCACACTGTCCTTTTTTGCTGTTTCCTAAAGATGCTGGTGGTTCCTCTCAGGGTCTTTGTCCTTGCTGTTCTGTCTGCCTGAGCCATTCTGCCAGAACTTCCTGTGGTGCCTCCCTCACATTACCCAAATTTCTGTTAAAATATCAGTTTATCATAGAGGAATTCCCTGACCACCTTGATTGCCCTGTACCCGATTAAACCTTTGCATATGTGTGGGTTGTATTATTTGTTTATGGTTAACATGTGTATTGCTGTCTTCCCCACTAGGATGTTGTGCTCTCCACAGGGACAGATTTTGGGGGGTATCTTGCTTATTTCTGCATCCTCAGCTCCTAGAAAACAGCTTGACTCATAGTAAGCACTCTATAAGTAAGATTATACATGTGTGTGTGTCTGTGTGTGTGTGTGTGTGTATAAAATAAGCAGACTCCCTATGGTGAAGGAAAACTATTAAAATTGGTGTCAATGAAAGTATGGCTTACAAAGATATTTATGCAGAGCTTTACTTTGGGCCAACTCACTGTATAAGAGCTGCATGGTTTCATTAAGTTTGGACCAAACTTCATGTGTCCTCCAAAGGATCTCACTTACCATCCTGTGAGTGACATGGGCTGGGCACTGTAACAGCAGAACTTACTCTGTCTCATGTCTTATATCGTGTGGAAACCGAAGTGGATGGGAGATGAGTCCCTCATGGGAACACTGACCAGGTCCCTCTTTCCCTCTTTCTTTTCAGACATGGACTTACAGGGGACTGATAGAGGGTGTTGTTTTTGACTGTACAAATGTTCTCCTGAATATTCTTCAGAACACAGCCTCTGCTTTTAGCAAGTTAAATAGCTGGGTGTTTATGAGGGAAATATATATATATATAATTTAAGCCTTAGAAGTTAGAAACCATATCTCATATTTCTCTTATCACCCCATAGAAATGAAAACAGCACTAAGTATATAATAATGAGTTTGAAAATTTTTGTCTTTTTGATATGAACTCAACATTAGAAATCATCTGGGTCCTTCTTTTCCAGTATATATCGGGAGATCTTAACACGAGGGCCATAAATGAAATTTTGTAGAACCATAAACCTTCTAAAATTCTATACAAAATTTTATGGTTATTTGTATTTTCTTTGGGAAAGTGTCCATAGATTTCCTTAGGTTCACAAAGGGGTCTATTCTCTGAAGGTTGAAAACAACTGAGCTATCCAGACATGTATCGATTGTGGGTCTCCTCTGTCCAGAGGAAGGGCTAGGTGAATAAGGAAGGCATGCAGGAGGACTCTATAATTTTGCTGGACAAAGGGTGGCCATTTGGTGCTGATATGCCTGCAGTCAATCTTCTTTACTCACCAGGACTCACCTATCTCAACATAGCAGCCCAACAATTTCACATGAAGGTGAGAGAGAGAAATCTGAAATTATGTCTGAATTTAATGATAGATAATATGTTGTATGCTATGAGGGAGAATAAATTGGAAGATTATAGTTTCACTCCCTTGACATTTTGAGTTCTGGAGAGGGCTCAGAGGTATTTCAGTTCCTTCACTCATGACCCACATAATATTTTTTTTCAAGTGAAAAATGCCAACACATTTAGTAACAAAGTAGCTGTATTTGGGATATTTTACACAGCCATAGGAAGGCCTGACTCTTAAAAGCAGATTGTTTGTGAATGAAGTCTTTTAGTTCTAAAATTCTTTTACAAAGTATTGTAGTTAATGTATGTAGCTATATAATAAGAAGAAAGGAAGCAAAGGAAATCAAACATTATTGTTACACCAGGAAACTACAGCTTCACACATTCTTGGGGATCACAGTGTTGCTCCACAAGGTTTAACACCCCTCCCCTCCCTGCTCTGGTACTGGATGAGGGAGAAGGTACAGGGGGAGGTAAGCATATACACAACAGAAGTCAAAATGAAGAACAGTGGTTCTCAACCTTTCTAATGCAGCAACCCTTTAATACAGTTCTTTATGTTGTGGTGATGCCCAACCATAAAATTATTTTTGTCACTACTTCATAACTGTAATTTGCTACTGTTATGAATCTTAATGTAAATATCTGTGTTTTCTGATGGTCTTAGGAGACCCTGCTAGCTTTTCTCGACCCACAGGTTGAGAACCGCTGACATGGAGGGAGGTACTTGACCATAGAGGTTTGTCAATCTAGCCTGGGAAAAGAAGAGATTGGTTGGGAGGTGGAGCCATTTATTAGAAGTCATCAAAAGCTTGGGAAGTTGATTGGCTGTTTTGAAAAAGTGCCTGATCCTTCCCAAGCTTGAGATGATATAAGACCAGAGAACAAATAAGAGCCCTCTCTCACCCACTAACCCATGCTCACCCCTTGAGTTAGCGTGTTCTCTCTCTATAGCCACATGGCCTTAGCAGCTGTGCAGCCAGGTAGGAGCCTGTGTACAGCACAGCAGTGGATCATAGATGGGAACACCAGCTAAGCTAGCTGGATAGTGAGAAAGGCTGAACTGGATGAGCTTTAGTATGGCATAGGAACTCTGGACAATAGCAGTATTTCTGGCACTGATAGTGATGGGACATTGGGAACCAGGAGGCAGCCTTCTATTTTCACCCAAATAAATCTTACCAGCAGACCTCATCCTCCCTCTTGGGTCTCCAAATATGCCTTTTCTTGTGACACTTCATAGACCCCACTCCCACAGCAACACTTACACCACATTCTCAACAACTGTGAACTATTTCAAACATAGAGGAGGGTCTGAATGAGTTCCCTGATCTATCTCACCCCTCTTTGGGGGAAATTTGAGCAATTTAGATTGATTTCCTGAGAAATATGTGCCCCATTTTCCTTCAGGTTAGCATCTGATGGTTGCCTCAGTTATTTCGTCCTCTTCCTGCTATTTAAATCTGCCTGCTCTCCTCCTAGCACTAGTAGTCATTTGATAACTCCTGAGGAGCTAATGTTTTCCTGGCAAACCTGGAGGAATTCTTTCCTTTCTTTCACAAAGACTGGAAAAATGTTAGCAGTAAAATAATCAGGTTGATGTACTTTAAACAAGGCAGCTGGTTAAAAGAGGACACCAGTGAATGGCAGCCTGCCCAAGATTGAAGCAAATACAATGGTACCTCGAGACACGAGTGCCCTAACATACGAGATTTTTGAGATACGAGCCGTCGAGCGAGCGATTTTTGCTTTGAAATATGAGCAATATTTGAGATACAAGTAATCACTCGGATCGGCCAGCTGCATATGACCCACCAGTTTACCACGACTCAAGCATCTCATAGTTTCCCACGCCTCAAGGTACGGAATGAATTAAACTCGTATCTCGAGGTACCACTGTATTTCACTTATGTTACTATTTGGTTTGAATACAAGACAAAGGTAGAAAAATGTTCCTTAGAGATGATAGTCAGCTTTGAATGGTCCTCCTGCAATGACAAGTTTCCAGTGAACAGGAAATCTTGCACTGGGAGGATTCTAAAGACTTGACAAATCATGAAAGTTTTAGAACTTCACTGTGCCAAAGGGGAAAGTGGTATTTATTAATTTGACAAATATTACTCGTAAAACGCAGGGCATCATCACAAATGGCAATAGGGAAAACAAAATAGGCTAAGAACAAAATAAAATGTAACTATTGTGAAATGAAGAAACCTTTCAGTAAAGTTTGACACTGGCTATGTATGCCATTAACTCTTATATTGTGGAGGAGAAAGAAGAAGTAGTACAGGAAGCAATTTCCCACATACTGTACAGGCAAATAGTACCAAATGTCTGGCCTGACTGCCCATCATCATTCTGGCTGCCACAATGGGTATTCATTTCTTTCTGTTGGCATGAAAAGGCACTGTTAAAATGTAGATAGTGTTAACAAAGTGACTGAGTAACAGCCATTTCCATATTTGTTTATACTAGTATTTTAGAAGTTAGCAGAAACCATCCCTTGACACAATAGGCCAGAAAGACTTAATGATGAAGACAGAAAATGTCCAGAATAGACACAATCTGGAGAGAAGTTGAGGTGCAGTCACGAAGACATTAGATTTGAAGCAGACACCAAAAAGAAGCATGGAAGTTTGGAGATGACCATATTAGGGATACCCCAAGTTGGTTTTGCGGACGCCAATCTTTTCCCCTAGAAATGCTCTGTTGGGAGTTTCTCCTTTTAAATTAACAGAATCACAGAGACTGTGTCTGATTAAAGAGAGGTAGGTACTTCTTTTCTCTTATCACCATTGCCCCACCTCCTTTGTCCCTAGCCCCCTCTCTCTAAGATATTCTTACTTCATTGACCAAATGACTAGGAACAAACAAAAATCCCAGATTGTGAAGACATAAAAATATTTTTGGAACTCTGCTGTAGTGTCCTCTTTGCTCTTGGATGTGATGTACATTGTACAGCCATCTAAAAATCCACATGGTGGTTTAGCAAGGTCATAGAAGCTGGGTGTTACCAAAGCAAATGTTTGAAAGAAATCCAACCTTATTTCCACTGGAAAATGGAACCTAAAGAGCTGGGAAGCTTGGAACAGTTGCAGAAAAACACTGCATGAGCTCACCAAGCCTGGGAAAGATGTCATATATGTGATTGGCCCCAAATAAAAGTCTACCTTTCTTTTAGTTCAGTCAGTTGTCCCAAATCACTTCATTTTCGTAAATCAAGTTTGGGCTTATAATATACAAATAGGAATTCTGAATTTTTTAAGTGAGAAATCTCACTTTGCTGTGTTCATCAAGCAATCTTTTGCTTGACTGGTGAATTATGAAACCAAATCAAACCTCAGTTCTGCATTCACTGTAGCAAAAGATAAGGGGGACCAGAATTAGCCTTGGATTTAAATCCTAGTGTCCCCACTTACCAGCTCTGTGGCCACAGGCAAATCACTTAACTTCTCTGAGCTTTTTTTCCTAATTTGTAAAAATGAGGATTATAATTGTTATCAAAACAAGGTTGTGAGAATTAAACGAACTCATATTTGAGGAACATGTTTCATAAAGTACTATGAAAAAGCAGAAATATTCCCTACAGAGGTGTCTCAGATTAACATTAATGGGAATTAGAAAGGTAGTCAGACGTTTCCCAAAAGAGGTGGTCAGACAAAAAGAAGGTGATAGGAGAGGGTCCCTAAGAGGCGAGATTTATTTAATATATAGTTTTTGGTCCTAAACTCTAAATTAGTTTAGAACTTTGATATCTTAGTAATCAGTATCTCATTGAACACATGTTTAAAACTGAAACTACATTTTTACTGAGGAATGAGGTATATGGAAAGGCAAAGTTAGTGGACTAAGCTGCTTTTCTGGATTGGAAACCATGTGAGTGTTAGGACAATGGAAGGATTGTAGGTAAAAGAAGATCTGTGAAATTGGGGTGTGTTAATAATGCTAGTCCCTTGTGATTTTCGATGGTTTATAAAAGTCATTTGCTTCACAGACTCTGAAACCTAATTCTGAACTCCTAACTAATATGAAATGCATTTGTGTGAAACAGCTAAGCTAGATATTGAACAATTTCTTCATGCATATAGTGCCAGTGACTCAGGCCCATCCTTCATCCAAGACTTGGACACCCTCACTCCCACTTTGCTAATCCAGGTCACTGTTACTGGTATTCAGACACTACTAACCTGAATATCTCAGAGTAAGTCAGGTTTACTATTTAGCCCTTTAAAAATAAATGCGTGAGTAAAAAAAACAAACAGGAATGTATTCATGTAAATGATAATTTCACTTGTGATGAATAGTCCTGATCAGATGTTAGCTAAGAAGCTGCTGCTGAACTCTGAGATAGTCTTTGAATGTCAGGGTGGATTTTCGTAAGCTTGCTTACTTCCATTCCTGTACCAGAATTTTCATTACATGTTACTTGTTGAAGTCACTTCTCTTTCAGGACGGCAGCCACCCAGAAGTTGCCTGCCTTTATGGTTGCGTGTTTTTTCAATGACTTCATATGTAACTTGGCAGAGTCCTTCCTGGACAGCTCTCTGTTCTCAGTACTGTTCACAGTACCGGTTTTTGTTCGTTTATGTCCCCAATGAGCACTTTAAATAAATAGTGACAGGACAGAGAGGGAGGAGAGAACAGGATGTTGGAGATTGAGGTAAAAGATCTGAAACAAACAAGGCAGTTTGGGTTCAATCCAGAGGCTGTTGCCTTTCTATATTCACTAAATTTCCCCCTCACTTACCATTGCATGATTGAGCCACACTGGAAAGATACCATCTAGGGCCTTAGGATAAACGAGTTCTCGATTATAGAGAAAGAGTAGCCAGAATGACAAAAATACAAACTGGAAAATAAAACACAACAAAAATAGCATTAGGTTTGTTTTCAACCAGAGCTTTTTAAGAAAACATAGCAAAGTAAAAATAAATACCAGTTTTAAAGACATTATAAAAACGTAAAATGAAAAAAAATCCCATTTTGTAGAATAGTAATATCAATTCTCTGGGGTGTCTGGAGAGTTAGGGATCAATTATTTGTCACTGTGGCAGGCAGAGAGAAAAAGATAAACAGGATTTGCAGACCATTAAGTCATTTCATTTTTAACCAATGAACTCTCTTCTTTAAGCTCACCAAGAGAGCTCAGAGCAGCCACATGGAGTGCCTTGAGTCTTACACTTTCCTTGCCCACCCCCTACATAGACATGGCAAGGAGAAGTAAGAAGGGGGGGGCGGGAGTAGTGACAAACTCCCAAGCTAGTTAACTGAAAATGTGATCTCTCCATTGTTCAGAGTTAGGTTCATCCCCATTCTCTCATAGCCCTTCTTTTCAAAGTGTCTGTGTTCTATATTAAAGTCAATGAGCCACGACCGGTTTGGCTCAGTGGATAGAGCATCGGTTTGCGGACTGAAAGGTCCCAGGTTCGATTCTGGTCAAGGGCAAGTACCTTGCTTGCAGGCACATCTCCACTATGGGGTGTGTAGGAGGCGGCTGATCGATGTCTCTCTCTCATCGATGTTTCTGACTTTCTATCTCTCTCCCTTCCTCTCTATAAAAAAATCAATAAAATATATTAAAAAAAATAAAGTCAATGAAAAAAATGGGGGGGAGTGGGTACTATTAATTTTCCAAATTTCTTAAATTCCAAAACTTCAATTTATAAGCCTTAAGGAATGAATAACTTCCATTGTTATATAAAACTCAGCCTTTAGATTTATGGGGGTGACAGAGGAGGTGTTCTGCAAAGTAAAACTGGAATACCAGTACTTGCTCTGTAATCTAAGAACTCAGAGTTTGGAGAGTTTCATTTTGCATTTAAGTTTGAAGTCTCAATACTTTCGGAATCAGGACAACGCAAGTGGAAGGAGATAGTAATGTCTAATTATAGGTCCTGCTGGACAGCTGGCAGGCTTGATCTGTTTGTTCCCATTCTAACTAATGAATGAAAACATAAGCAGTGTCATAGAAGTGTGGACAGTGCCAGCAAACAAGCTTACTCTCCCTTGCACAAGTCTTGTTTCTTTCCAATGTCCATTCATACAACAAAATGAATGAGGCATCCATTTTGTGCCCCACACCAGGTATTTCAGACAGATAGTCTCTCGCTTCAATTGCCATTTTTGTGTGCCAACTTTGAAATTTCCCATTCTCTCTTTTGTATGGTTTCTACTTGCAGAAGTAACACATGCTTATGGTAGCAAATGAAACAAGATATATAAAAGGGAAAAGTAGTTATCTTTCTCCCTAGCACTCTTCATTCCCATCATCCTGCTGGAACCAAGGTTATCTCAGTTGTATTTTGATTAAGAAAGGCCTTTTAAATGTCCCTATTAGGACAGCAATAAGGATCTTGCCTCAAACATTCACAAAGACATGAAAGCTAATGAAAATTCTGTCAGTATTGTGCTCCTGATGCAGATCTCAGGACATTTATGCAAATGCAGTTGCTCTGGTCTAAAATAATGGACTCGAAACAGCCTTGCCACCCAGGAAACACACTCATCCATATACACATGTGTATTACATTGCATATACATCTTTGGAACTCACTGTGGATATAGGAAAAGCCAGTGTGGTGAAAAGCAGGTCTCGGAAGGCAGTTATGAACTTAATGTCTTTTTTCCCTTTCATTCTCTTCAGCACATCTTCCAGGCAAGCGACCCCGTAGAAAATGGCCTGCAAGAGCTAAATTCATTACAACAAATGAGGGCGTTTTCATTTGGTTTAATTAATACATTATTCACCGACATAAAGCTCCATCCCTCTGGGAGCAATGTGGATTTGAGAAGGAAGGGTGATGTTGGCTGTTTTGGTTGAAAGCCAATTCAAGAACTGCTCTTCCAGCTCAATGGGCCCTGATCTTGCTCACTAAAACTGATTGAGTAAAATTGTTTAGGGAATAATAATGTGTATAGTATTTAATGTAATGGACTTGAGCAAAAATGAAAACAAAACAAAAAAGTCAGCTTAAAAGGAGAATACAATGAGCTAGATACCTTGGCTGCACAGAGGTGGGAAAAAATAAATAAACAGCACAAGGGCAGAGAGCCAGATACAATGATGGTGGACATGTTCTTCCTAGGAAGAAAAATTAAGAAAAATGCCTTGTGCTGCAATATAATGAGAGAAGCCAGTATCAGGGTCAAGAGCACCATGAAGGAGCTCTTCATTCCTGGAAGAAACACACAAAATGCATCTAGCTTATTTGAGGGAGAAGACAGTATTTTTCCTTCGTTAAAAGGTGGTACTTGAGCCCTGACCTGTGTTGCTCAATGGTTAGAGCATTGTCCTGCACATCAGAGGGTCACAGGTTTGATTCTCGGACAAACATGTACCTGCATTGCAGTTTTCTTCCCCAGCCCCAATCAGAGTGCATGCAAGAGGCAACCGATTGATGTATCTCTCTCACATCAGTGTTTCTCTTCCTCTCTCTCTCTCCTTCTTCCTCCCTCCCTTCCACTCTCTCTAAAATTAATGGGAAAAAATATCCTTAGATGAGGATTAACAAAAAAAAAGGGGAAGTGGGGTTAGTGCCTGAATGCCTTACAGAGAAAATGATTTAAGTCTACAGAGATACAGCAAGCCATGGGCTCTGGTCAGTCACTAACTCCTGAGAAATCTTTAAGGTCAGGTAAAACAGAAGAGAGCCTTTTTGAAGGAAGTAAAATCACATAAAGGCAAACTTTGCCCACTCTTAATTTTTTGTACAAACCTGTGACTTCTCATATAGAGTTGGGGTTATTTTTGAATTATGCTGGCATCAGAATCCATCATATTCCTTGAAAGCTCTGGATTAGTATGAAAGGGTCAGGACTCTGCTCTGAGAGTGTGTTTCAGGCAAGTTCTGGAACTTGGGAACTTGATGGATCAAGTGGGCTATTGGGGAATGACCTCTGGGTCTGAACTCTAGGAAAGTTCTAGCAGGGTTGACCTCCTGACAGTCCTTAGGTTGAAGGTGTGGGTGGGAGAGGATCCAGAGGTGAAGTACATCAGGGATACTCTCAGGTTGGTCCCTATATATGCTAAAGTTCTAGAACCACTGGATCAGACATAACAATATCACTTAAAAATTCTAGTGACTATTCAAAGTTATAATAGATGGTTTTTAATGTCTTGTTATATATAAGGTACAGATCTAGGCTTTTAATTTCTAATTAACAACTTTATAATAGGTAAGTCCTATTATTATTCCGTCTCTTGACCTATTTTACAGATGAGGAAACTGAAGCATAGAGAGATGAACAAACTTCCCTAAAGTATCATAGCTGGTGTCAAGGCCAGGATTTGAGACTCAGAGACTGGTACTTGAACCAGACTTTTTAAAAAAAGTACCAGATTTCTAAGAACAATTCAGATAAAGAACTGCAGGAGGTCAGAAGAAAGCCAATTATCCATGGGTGAGAGAATTAAAAATTAGTTCAAAAATACTGCTTGCCCCACATGGTTCAGTGGTTGAGCATCGATTTATGAACCAGGAGGTCATAGTTTGATTCCCAGTAAGGACATATACCTGTGGTTGCAGGTTCCATCCCCAGTGTGGGGCATATATGAGGCAGCCAATTATTGATTCTCCCTCATCATTGATGTTTCTCTCTCCCTCTCTCTCTCTCTCTCTCTCTCTCTCTCTCTCTCTCTCTCTCTCTCTCTTCCTCTTTGACATCAATAAAAATATATTTTAAAAATAGTGACGGCACCAAAACCATATAAAGACAACACAATGAAAGAGAATTACAGGCCAATATTCCTCATGAACATAGATACCAAAATCCTCAACAAAATTCTAGCAAATTGGATTCATCAGTACATCAGAAAGATCATATACCATGACAAATAGGATTTATCTAGAGATGCAATGATAGTACAATATCTGCAAGTCAATAAACATGATATATCACATAAACAAATTAAGAGGTAAAAATCACATAGTCATATTAGTTAAAGCAGAAAAAAACATTTGACAAAATATAACACCCTTTCTTGATAAAAACTCTAAGCAAAGTGGGAATAGAAGGTTCATGCCTCAACATAATAAATGCCATATATGAAAAACCCACAGCTAACATCATACTTAATGGGCAAAAACTAAAACCATTTCCCCTAAGAACAGGAACAAGAGATAGTGATGCCCACTTGCACCACTCCTGTTTGACATAGTATTGGAAGAATTATCCATTGCAATTAGATAAGAAAAAGAAATTAAAGGCATCCAAATTGGAAAAGAAGTAAAGCTGTCCTTATTCGCAGATGACATGATATTATACATAAAAAATCCAAAAGACTCCATCAACAAACTATTAGACTTAAATGAATTCAGCAATCTAGCAGGATACAAAATTAATGCCAAGAAATTTATGGCATTACTATGCACCAATAACGAATTTATAGAACGAGAGACTAAAAGAGCAATCCCATTTACCATCACATCAAAAAAATTAAGATACCTAGGAAAAAACTTAACTAAAGAGGTAAAAGACCTATACACAGAAAACTACAGGACACTGAAAAAAGAGATAGAGGAAGATGTAAACAATGGAAGAACATACCATGTTAATGGATTGGTAGAATCAACATTATTAAAGTGTCCATACTACCAAATCAATCTATAGAGGCAATGCACTCCCCAGTAAAATACAAATGCATATTTCACAGACCTAGAAAGAACTTTCCAAAAATTGGAATGAAAAAAGACCCCGAATAGCCACAGCAATCTAGAGAAAGAAAAAAGTAGATGGAATCTCAATACTAGATTTCAAACTGTATTACAAGGCCACTGTTTTCAAAACAGCCTGATACTGGACAATGAGAGACATATAGACTAAGGGAATAGAATAGAGAACCCAGATATTGACCCGAAACTACTATGCTCAATTAATATTTCACAAAGGAGAGCAGTGGAACACAGGGAACTGCAATACTCTCCCAACTGGGAAATAGGAGTGCCAAGCAGAACAACAGTGGAAGTGAATGACCTCTACTACTGCCCATTCTATTTTTTTTTCTTTTTTTCTTTTCGTTTTAAATTTATTTTATTTTATTTTATTTTTTGCATATTTTAATTAAAAATACTTTTTTTTCTTTTCTCCTCAATTGATTTTACCTTTAAAATTATTACATTTTTGTTTTCAACTAGTATTATTACTACTACTATTTTACCTTTTTGGAAAAAAAAGTGTCATTTTGTTTTCTCTTTATTTTACTTTGGGATTAGAGTTCTACATTCTATTTTAATCTTTCCTTTAGCAAAACTTTATTCTATCTCAACTCTACCTTTATGCCAACACTCTCCTCCTAACTTTCCCCATTTTCTTGCCTTGTTTCTCTTTCCCTTTTACAACTTTAGGTTCTCCCTATTGTTTCT